>DWLS01002656.1:0-17591 GCA_018246255.1 Pachliopta kotzebuea | reverse complement strand
ATTTTTTTTCGCTGATGTAGACCTCTTGCAGGTTGTCATAGACCCCTAGGGGTCGATATAGACCACTTTGGGAATCAGTGCTCTAAAGTATCTGCGTACCACATGATCACATACACCTTGAACATGCAGCGACGGAAGTATGAGATGCGATATTAAAAGATGTAATGAAAAAAAGCGTCAGAGTGACTGATGGATGAATGAGAGAGAGAAAGGTACGATAAAAAAAAGTTGGAAGGTAGAAAAATGGAAAGAAAAGTAACGAGAAAAGTTATCTGCTTGTCTCCCTTTACAGGGGCCAAACAGATCGAAAGAAAAATAGTCCTCATTCCACTAGTCCTCACGCTCCTTCATTTTTCTGTGAGCGCTTCGAGTACCTTGTTCCCTACGGATTTCAATGTCGCTACTCTAAATTTTTACTTCTCAAAATACCAACGCATTCTTCCAAACGGTACAGTAAAAGCAGTGAAACTCTGGAATGCTCTTCCTCATGATATCCGCGCCTGTACCTCCTTACCTATCTTTAAGAAGAGAGTTAAAGAATATTCTTCACTTCTAGTTGCATATTTTATTTTTACCACTTTGTATAATTGCTATATATGTTCCTATTACTAGACAAATAATTAAAATAGTATATCATTCCTATTTGTGTATGCTGTAAGAGAACTCTTTTTAGGGTTAATCTCGCCTTTGTGACACTATGTTACTTTTATTAAATAGCATTGTTTTATATATATATATGTGTAAGTGTACATAAAGAATAAAATAAATATAAGTAATGTAGTGGTAATATTTTATCTTGATTTATATTTTGGTTGTAACTGGTAAAATGTGAACGGCGAGGGTAGATGGGGCAGGTGGAGCGGAGGAGCAGGCGTTCGTCATTCATGATGAGTCAATGGGCTGATAGGAGTGGCACCAGCGCGCCGCCAGACTCGGTAATTAGAAAGGCGGCTCTCGAGTGCCGCTGGGCTGGAAAAAATCACGCCGCCTGATGACTGCCTGTCTGCCTGTCTACCCTGCCTGTCATGACTAGAATTAAAATGGCTGGATTAATAAAGGCGCGACGCATGTGCGATACAATTCAATGCTCACCGCGAAATGTACAAGTTTATACATTCAAGTCCAGCGAGACTCCATCCTTATGTTGTAAACATCCCCAGTTTACGCACTAAGAGGTTTGACTCCTCGTTTCTAATAAAAACAGCTAAGGAATGGAACAACTTGCCGGCGTCAGTGTTCCCGTTCAATTACGATGTGGGCGTCTTCAAGATTGAATAGTCATTTGCTAGGTTAATGCGCTTTACCAACATCGTTCACATCTTCACTTAACACCAGGTGGGATCGTGGTTAAGCATTAACCTATACATACGTTAAAAAAATTCAAGTCAAAATGATTGTTTACATTGCTTATGTATACACAATCCTAGGGACATTTCCAACGTACATCATCATCACCCGATTGACGTCCACGTAGACCATTGCCACAGACAGTCCACACAGATATATACTATACTGTCCGGTTCCAAAGATTTACTTGCACTCACCAGATCGACATATATACACAACAATATATAAAATAATTTTTTCATACTGTTGTTAAGAAATTCATGAATTATATATAAGCATACTAATCGTCATTGAGCTACCGTGGTATGAGATAGCCCAAACAAGTGGACATCTATCAGCTGATGATGATATCATTCATTCAGTTTAATTATTGAGCAAATCGTTTTCGACTCTAAGAAGTCGTAATAGCCTAGTGGTTTGAACTTCTTTCCACTACGAAAGTATTAGGTTCGAATCCGGCTTACACCAATGAACTATTCAATCTATATGCAGTTAGTATAACAACTAATATCACGTGCTTTAACAATTGTATCAAATCGAGTAGTAAAAGAGACTTTATTAAATCTTGATTTCATATAGATCAGTAATTCCCAAAGTGGTCTATACCGACCCCTAGGGTTCTATGACATCCTGGGTCTATGAAATGAAAATGGGGGTCCACGATAGTGGATCTCAACACATCCTTCTCACTAAAAATATTCACTTAGTGCTTATGTTATTTTATTTATAGTTTATTTTAAGTTACGTATATTTTACATAACAGAAAAATTTTTTTTTGAGTAGTATTAATTTAAATTCAATTAAATAATGTATAAATTAACATGTGTTTTTACTTTAAATTTTTAACAGCAAACTTCACTACAGTTAGAAAATTACAGGAAATCAATATCAGGTAAGTAGCGGGTCTACACAACACGGAAGGGGGTTTACGATACAAAAAAGTTTAAGGAACTCTGATATGGATAATAAAACTTAAAGGAGTGTAATAATGAGTAAAAGCTTATATAGAATATAGTATACGGTTGTGTTGATTAAAGTTGAATTCCATTATTGGTTAGTTCTGCTAGAATTTAGAAGTAACGTAGCTGTAGTTACGGCTAGGACTGAGCAGCGGGCAGCAGGATGGTGCCGTCGCAATGATTGCCCAGCGTGATCACGTGATGTATCAACGTGTCGTAATTAATCAATCGATCGCGTGGTCCCGACGGATTGATGGGCCCTACCCCTCCCCAACCCCCGTCACTCCCCACCCCCACAACCCCGAACACCCATCAGCTCCGTGTATCTCCACATCGGCCCGCAAACCGAACCGTGCGATACTGCGCCCGTGTCGCAGTTTAAACAATGGATATGATCACACTGTGGTTGTACTCAAATACATATATATGTTACATACATTTGTACTCATTAACTGATTATTCAATCACTATACTATATTCAAATGCAAAAACAACTTATAAAAACTCTTGTACCCTTTTGTTTTAATATTAAAATTATGCATAGTTTTATTATATAGTATAGCTTTATAGGGGTGGAAGGAATTCTTTATGAGAGGGCGTTTCACTTAAAATCAAGTGAAGGTTCAATTCGTCACTGCATTCAATAAAAACTAAATTAGTATTCCTTAATACGTATGCAGAAGATATAAGGGATCCCATACAAAACCTCACGGGACCAAAGCCAACATTACCTGTTACTTGTGCATCTTCCTAATCAATAAAGTCTTGGCTCTACTTCAAAATTACATTGGGATAGTGAGGTGGAATATGGCCCAAACTCCTCACTATTATGGGGGTCCTATTTCCAGCAGTAAATGTCTATCGGCTGATTATAATGAGTATAGTTTTAATCTCCATCTCAATAGTTTCCGTGTAACTACCCAATGGGTTGTGAAGAATTGATGAAGACTGGTAATGTAAGGGTAAGGTAAAGGTCCATGGGTCAATCGACCAAGTGCTGTACTCTTCGTGAACTTGGACCGACCCTAAGGGCCGTTGTGTTTCCGTTCCGAGCTCAATAAATTCGCTGTGAGAAAACAATCCGATCCCAAGGCCCGCTGAATGTGCGCGGAGATGAAAAAAAATATATCGTATATCTTACGGAGGCCGTTACCAGTAAGATAAGCGGATTCAAATTTTTCGCGTTTGTTTTTTTTTTGTCAGCAGCTGAAATAGATTATCCTAAGTTGTGTGTAGGCGATGTTTTATTACTAACCTTATACATAGTTAAGTTGGTAACTTGATAGAAATATATTTCGATTCACAAGCAACACGTTACTGTACAGAAGATGTATTTTCGGACCGATAAAACTCCTCTATTATATTTTGGGAATATATTAAACTAAAGGAAAGCTTTTTTTTATTTTACGAGACAAAGAGACGAGCAAGATATTCTGATAGTAAGTGATACGCTTGCCCATAACATAACACCACATTGCGCTCATCGCCTTGAGTTATCTCGTTACCTCAGTAATTTCAGTAACAAACACCACTATTCAAACTACAACACAGTAATGTTTGTACATTAATATTTGACGGCAGAAGTTGAGGTGGTAACTTAGATGGTCTGTAACAACCGTCTTTTTTTTGTCGCAGGGTGAATCTCCAAAAGATACCACACTTCTGGAGGAAGTCAGGGTTATGTGGAATTTATACTTACTGAAATCCTCTCGGTGGTCATCCTCATTGCGGAAAGCCCTGGGATCTATGGAACTCATCAGTACCCAGCAACAGACCTACCAACAGTATAATAGTATGTTACTATGTTATTATTGATGAAACATTTAGTGACAATTAATGGTTGGGGTTCTCCCATAAATGAAAGGTTCCTCAGCCATGCGATATTATAGATTCCACTTCCCCGGAGGTGGTTGCATAAGATCTTTGCATAATGATTCCAGTAAAATTCCATCAGGAGCCCTCCACTCGCCTTCCCTTCGGGTATTATCGCGGGGTATTAATCATTCGCCATGTACTCGTAGCGGCGTCGTAGCACCCGACTGATTATATTCAAATTGCCGCCGTAATTGTTATTCATATAAGAACGATTAGACTAATGTTTTATGCAATATAATGTCAATGAAACCCCGATGGATCAGTTCGTAAGTCCTGGAGTATGCTCTGTAAATTCGAATAGATATAGGTTTAATAGACCGCGGCTGTGTTCCGAACGGATATCGCGTGACCTCTTCAAGCGCTGAAGACGATTACCGTGGGGGGTTTTATTTGGTAAAAAACTCCACATAACCTTGACTTCCTCATAGAAGGCAAAGTATCTTTCCGAAGATTCCCCCCTCGAAAAAAAAAAGGTATAGGTTCGATCCATTGAGCAACACTTCAACACTGAACAACTTTCACTCGAAAGGACTATATAATGTAAACCAAAATTTTCATTAACAACGTCAATTAGTAGTCAGAAAGCCTGATGAATAAATATCATTGATTGATTCTAGAGTCCCAACAGTTAAAGAATTAATCAATTTACTGATGGTAAGTCTCCGTAGCTGGAGACCGTTTAGGTACGTAGGTTATTTCTACTGCTAGTTAGTAATATGTAAAAATTACTGGTTTGAAGGGTGTTAGCCAGTGAAATTACTGGAGTAACAAGACTTAAATACGTCTCAAGAAGAGCGTAATGTGGTACTGTGTATACCATCTTAACCAGAAGCATGTTATGAGCAAGCGTATCACTTACCATCAGGTGAACGCCTTGCTTTTTGTCAAAGAAAATCACTACATCTATATCATAGTTGCTTCATGATTGATATTATTTTAACAGTAGTATGTAAGTGGGTGTAAGAGGTCCCACACAATTTACGGAACCCAAGCCAGCCTTAACTGCTGTGATATACGCTGTTAATCAATAAACGAAGGTCTGGTTGAAGGTAAAGGGCTATGTCCAGTTTAATGTAACTGATTGATATAACAATATATATTTAATGTTATGTTTTAGTTAACTAAGTGCTTTCTCTGGGTTTAGCACGTTTTGAACCTGAAGTTTGAAAACCATGTCCTAAGTTTTTTTGTGTACTACGGTGATGGTGAAGCACGAGTTGATTCGGAAGGTAATGATGCCGGCGACGATAAATCTCACCGCGCCGTCAGCCCGCTACATAAATAACAGAATAATTGGTGTTTGCACTATGGAACGTGTGATAAACGACTTAGGTTTTGCTGAATTTTAGGCGCGAGGTGCGCGGGCCATTAATTACGCGTAACATCGGGGGTTGCCCCCTATGAATCCCCGTTTTATTGTTACATTTAAAATTTGGGAAATGGTCTCATTAACAAGGGTAGTTTTAATGTGACGCCTGCCGGGATTTGTCTGATCGTTCATGTTTTTGCATTTAGTTTAGACCTCGCCGTGGTTTGAGGTCATCTGATCACCACCAACGTGTGTCCTTCACTTTTGATACATATATTAAAGAAATCTATGCACTATTCTTATGTCCAGCTGTTGACATTGATCGGCTGATAATGGTGATATACTATTCTAGTATTACCGGTGTTGATCTTGATGGGTATTTGTATGTGATACAGCACACGTTTATCCGTTTTCCTACCTTTACGATTTAATTAGGTAATGCTGCGGAAATGTTAGTTTAAAAAACAGTTATTACTGTAGTTGATTTTTTTAACATGAAAGCATTCTTTTCCCAGGTACAGCGAGGGTCCAAGTTTGGAGCACAATAACAGCAGCGTCCGACCGCAGGTATGTGTAGATGCTTAAAGTTTTTCCCCGAAGTTTAAAATTGGCGCGATGCGGGCGCGGGCCCAGGACTTTGGCCCCGGACTGCTAACTTGCCGCAAAGTTTCCTCAGCAGTTTCATTGCTAACAGGGGGAGCTATTTAACCTTCACGGACAGACGGGTATTCAAAACAAATACATAGGCTACAACAACAGGATTTTTTTTTGTTAAAGGTTGAGCTCGTTAGGAGCTGCCTGTATGACTGCTAATGTACTATGGCTACTTTTACATAGTATTATTTGTTAGCTTATAAAATTACTAGACTAATTCTTGAAATATTACAAAGAGGTTATCGGGAAAGCGATAAAAAGGAACAAAGGATGAGCAAAAATTAAACGAAGGTGAAAAGGAGGATAGTATGAAACACAATACAAAGAAGAATAAAGCAATATAAGAATAGATATAATGAGATAAGTAAAAACAACTTTAGGCAATAAATGTAATTGTAAAACAGTGAAATTGAAAACAAAGAAAAGTGTAAAAAATTGAATTAAGAGAAAAATATAAAAACAAGAAGGAAAAGTCGAAAAATGTAATAGAGTAATGACGTTAGTGTGGGAAGCGATGTGTGAGTATAGATCAGATTGTAGCAGATTGTTGTAAAGGGATGACAGGGGAGGGTGAAAGGGAAGAATAAATTATATATAGTTAGGTTAAGCTGGAGAAAAGAAGAAAGAGAAAGATAATAAAGAATATAAAATTCCATGTCTCACTTTGCTGGGGAACGAATATAAAAACTAATTACTAGACTAAATGAAATTCATCATCATCATTTCAACCAATGGACGTCCACCGCTGGACATAAGTCTCTTGTAAATATATACCAAAAACCCACTACACAGAAACCGCAACATGTGGTACCACCGCAGCTCCTATTCCAGCCGCAAAATATTAAAGCAAACATTACTGTGTTCCGGTTTGAAGGGTGCTGTATGATAGTGAAATTACTGGGGTAACGAGACTGGTATATAACGTCTAAGGCGATGATCGCAATGTGTTATGTATACCATCTTAACCAGCGGCATGTGAACGTCTAGTCATTTAAAAAGAAAATTTCAGACCTTACTCGTCCGCTCCAGGAGAGAGCTGGAAGTTATCTACTTCGAGATATATTTTAGCTTTAGTTCAAACTCTTTGCTGTGTATTTTGGATGTTGTGTGTGACTGTGTATATGGGTGAATGTGTGTGCCAGGTAGAAAGCTGCAGTTGCAGCAGGGTATTGTTTATCGCCGGTATATATCAGGCAGTGCACAGTCCGCGCCTCACAAATCCCAACTTACAACATTTTGCATTCTCAGGTTTCGTTATATTAACAAAGAAAGTATATATCTTCGTTGTGATGACGTCACCGTAACACCGCAGCTCCAGCTTCTGATGATAATCATTACCGTGTCTCGTTTTGAAAGGTGCTGTATGATAGAGAAATTACTTGGAGAGATTCATATTTGCTCTTAAGGCGATGAATGTAAAGAGGTGATGTATGTGTGTTTTTCATCAGCAGATAGAATTCTATTGCGAGATGTAGGCCTCAATAATGGGAGGATTTGAGCCGTCACTCATAACACTGGCCCAATGCGAGTTTGGGGAGCTAGAGCTTCGTATGTTGAGCAGGCTGGCTTAGGTTACGTGAGTTCCACCGGCGAATGGTGTTCCCTTACCTTAACGGGGCGTTTGGGGTCGTGGGCGGTTGGGATTGGGGTTCTTATTGTTCTCTGAACGACTCCAAGGAGGACGATGGCTGGACGTGGTGTTCAGCCGTCGTGTCAGTATATACGAAGATGTTAGGGACTGCATGAGTTAGTCCTCAGGACGGGCTATGCCAGCATAGCGTTGGGGAGCGCTGAGGCCGACCACCGTAGGGGGTTTTAGTGGGTAAAAATCTCCACATAACCTAAACTTCCCCCCACAAAGCAAGGTATCTTTTCGAAGATTTCCCCCTCGAAAAAAAAAGGTCCCGTGAGTTGTTGTATGGGACCGCTTACACACCTGTTAGTATATGTATCTTATATCTAATGCGTTATAGTCTCGTTTACTATCATCAGATATCAGCTCGTTTAATTACTTTTTATTTAATGACAAATAGTTTCAATGAAAGTTTTTAATTTCTCACAGTCCACATTCTCTGAAAGCGCTGGCCCACATTTTCAATTAAACATCAGCGCTGAAAAAAGTAGCGCTTAGCGAGGCTTTTGAGTGATAATTTTCCTGTTTCCCACCATTACCGTTGCCCTGTCCCCGGCAGGCCTCGTTAGGGCCCGCGCTGCTGACTCCTAATGAAGTATTCTTCTAAGGCGGCGATACCTGCCTTTGTTCATATTTGTTTTTGACACCTAATTTGGAATATAGCGCGAAGATATCACAGCATTAAGATCTATGAAAAAAAATATTTTATCGAGAGTTATGTTATCATAAGAGAAAGGCCGACAGTGATAGAAAACACTTACTGATAAACTGAAATAGGAATCCGTTATACTGTAATAACAGATCTATTAATTACATATAGTTTATAAACTATCCAAAAGGAGCCATTGTGTAACCTTAGTATATAAGAAGCTTGTATTACCAAATCAAATCAGTTCTCTCACAGTTTTTATTAACTTAACATCTTGGGGCAGTAGTCACAAGCATGTAGTTTTTGAAAACCCTTCCAACCGATGGCTCAAGCTAACTCAAGGCTTTTCTTAAAGCCTTCTCTTTTTTTTTAATCATCAAAGCGAGTAAGCAAGATGTTCACCTGATAGAAGTGATACGCTTTCCCATAACATGTTAAGTTAAAATGTACACAGCACCTCATTACATTCACTTTGAGAGGTAAGTTATCAAGCCTCGACACACTAGTAATTTCACTACTACTCACTCACTACACACGTCACCTTTTAAACTGGAACACAGTAATGTTTGCTTACTATTCAGCGGTAGAAATAGGAGTTGCATTGGTACCTACACAGATTTCTAGCAATAGAGACCTATAATTAAAGAGATATTATAATGCTTATGTAATTAAGCATGAAATTATACAAATGTATAAAACCTTCTTAAACTTGAATCTAAGATAAACGAATGAAACATTTCTTCATGTTTTATTTACTAAGTAGAGTAAATCGTTTCCCTTTCCAGTACATATATACTTAAACTGACTCTAGTAAGTGCATTTTAACATTAAGGGAAATTGATAACATTTTTTTTTCCTGAAGTTGTAGTAAACAGCTGGAAATAATTACGGCGGTAACTCAGGCGAAGGTAGCGGTGGTCAGGTAGAGTAGGTAGTAAAACGTCCTCTGTAAATGTTACTACGTTATTAACCTATATCTTTACTTTCTGCTTAACACCGGAGAATGTTCCCCAAACTAATTCTGAAATTTAAGTAAAACATATATTTTATGTTAGACTGGACTTCAGTCTAATCCAATACCATCATTGTGTCTACTTTACTATATGTTGTTAAATGTAAACGATACGGATTAGACATCTCTGTGAATTTCTCCTATTATTTTGTAGGAATAAAAAATATTAATTTTGTGTTTGTGTTAAAGCTTTTCGTGTAGATTTTAGAAAATCTATGAAATTAAAGGTTGCTGTCCAAAACCTTATGATTTCTTTGCCATATAAATAAAATTGACAAAATTGAACACTAAATAACTAACTACCAAATACTAAGGACTATAGACTAAACAAAATGTTATTTACTTTCATTTACAATTCTTCTTTTTTTTTCCCTGTGTACTTTCTTCATTTGTAGTTCTTCACTAATTAATATCAACATTTTTTATTAATGTTTCATCTGCGCTCACCAACATGTTATTAAGTTATATATGGAAACCCCTAATTAGCTTTGCCTCTTAATATATTTATAGAAATTATTTTATTTTGTCTACGCTGTTGGTTTTCTGAATAAATAAAATTTTATAACTTAACTATCATAGTATATAAGCAGTGTACTGTTACTAACCTTTACTAACTTACGGACTCATGGTCTGAAATAAAGATTGTGTTATTATTTATTCTTCTTTATTACAGTTCTCAGTATTTTAAAGAAGTGCTGTAGTAGAGAGATATAGGGTTGTTTATTTTATTATTACTACACCAAGATATTATTTAGTAATAGTTTAAAACAGTAGACAAAGTCGCGAGTATTTGCTAGTGTTGTAGCTTTCGCCCTGAATCTTTCCAACTAGCGTATCGGATATAAACACCACACGAGCCCGGCGCGCGGGACGTGTCCAGATTACATAATCATTGAATTTTTATAAGTTTCGAATAACCGAAATAAGTTGTGTAAACGCATCAGGAACGCCCCAGACAAACCTATTTCCAGCCCTTACAGGCTCACTGCGGCGCCGGAGATAAAGTCTCCCGGACGCCCGCCCTAACTTTATTTAAAACACAACCCCTACGTTCTCTCTCCACGGATTTTTTCTTGAAAAAATACTTTTCGCAACAATTGCTTGTATTACGTAAACCTTATTTTTTTTCATCTGCAAAATGGCTACAATTTTAAATGACAATGAGTTATGAATGAAAGAAATGCAGTAACAAATCTCCAGCTTCTGCATAAGCAGTAGTTTTATTTATCAATAATAAACTTTATATTTCGCATAGATTTTTTATGGTATTTCAACTTAAGTTATGTATGTGATAGGAGCGCGGCAGCGGAGTCGTTACTTAGGGCGGGGAATAAGGAAACTTGGGACGAATCTTCGCGAATTTGCATTTTATCAGCGAAAGTACCCAAGTTACTCCAAGGACGGCGGTCAACGGCAGTTAAGTAATATGAGATAAGTAAAACATTAAGAAGTTATTTATTCATCTTTATGTACACGAAATCATTTGAATTAAGTACAAATAAATGGTTTAAGTATTTCAAAGTTATGAACTTTCAAATAAGAATAATGAGTTTATGACCGTCAGTGATCTCTTCCCATCACGTGTACTGTTCACTTGTTTGTATTTTCCTATAAAAAATAGAATATAAGCGGATACGTAGACGCGTTAAATTTCCAAAAGTCATTGTTGCGTCGGAGGTTAAGAGGGAAATAATAAAATAATATAACATAAAGCCTCCCTTGAACGTAATACCGCCCCGCGCAGTCCTCGTATGATAACAATTTTGCTTTTGTCTCATTTTTTTTTATTACAACGACAAGTGCGAAGGCTTTCGGGATTGGTCGGGGGTGCCATCCCCGCCGGAGGTCTGCTGCGAATTTCTTTAATTTTCTGTAAATATTAGCAGCAAGAATAAAAACAATATCATCATCATCAGCCGATATACTTCCACTGCTGGATATAGGCCTCCCCCAATAGTCAAAGGATTTGAGTTATCTGCCATCATCCTAGCCCAATGCAGGTTGGTAGGAAGCCAGAGTTATGTTCATTAGCCAGTGCTGAACAAAGCCCTCTCCTAATGACGGTCTGATTTGGGTCATCTACCATCATCCAAGCTCAATGCGGGTTGGTGAGGAGCCAGAGCTGTGTTCATTAGCCACTGCTGAACATAGTCCTCTCCCAATAATGGCCTGATTTGGGCCATCTGCTATCATCCTAGCCCAATGCAGGTTGGTGGGGAGCCATAGTCATGTCCATCAGCAGGGTGTACCACGAATAGGTGAGGTATTGGGTCTCGTGAGTTGTTGTGTGGGACCTCAAACCCCTGATAATACTTATACAAGATAATTTAATAGACATTAAAAATAAATATACGCCAACAGGCGTGACGGTTAAGTAAACAGAAAACATGAATGAAGTTACAAATCGTATATAAGGTCTTTCACCGAAAACCGAGTGTTTGCTTTAGCCGGCGTGAAGCGGACGGGAAGTGTGTTGGGGGTGGGGGCGACGGGGGGGCAACATTCCGCTCCAGTTATCATCCGAAAACTTTCACCCAATCCGATTTACCTGAGTTAATTACGTTTTCTACTAATAAGGATTTATATCGCACCGACGTGAATTGGCCATCGCGCTCTAATAAATAAATTTACGCTTAAATTTAACTTAAATAACTTAAATGTACTTTTATATATGTGGAAGTGAGCTACTGATAAGAAAGTAATAGATGATTTAAGTGTCATAGTTAACAGCGCCATCTATCAGACAACGACGTAACTACATACACATGAAGGAGGTTTGCTATTTAATTTACCTTCGCTGTAAAGATAATTACTGGCGTTAATCAGTTCTCATAAACCATCTTTTAATACATGATCTGTAATGCAATTATATGCATGTATATATATTACATACATATAATATTAATTCAACCCTTGCATTTCCTTAAAACAGAACATAAACTTTAATTATTACAGTATTTTATCAGCTGATAGACGTTTACTGCTGGATATCATAAAGGATTTGGGCCTCAAATCACGCTGGCCCAAGCTTGGCGGGGAGCCATTGCCTCGTTTATTTGGTCCACCACGAGCTGAGGTTGGCTTGGGTCTCGTGAGTTGTTGTATGGGATCCTTAACACCCCTTGTATGTTACTATAACCATACTAAATGTTATGGTATCTGTTAAGCAAATAAACAGTATGCGTTAAAAACTGGTCTAACCTATTCTTTACAATAACTGGGTGTAAGGGGTCCCACATAACAACTTACGGGATCCAAGCGTACCTCATCTGCTTGTGGTGCAGCTTGCTAATGAAACGAGGATTTATCTGCCCACCAATCTGCATTGGGCCAGCGTAATAGATGGCCCAAATCAGACCACTGTTGGGAGAGGTCTATGTTAAGAATTGTATGTATTAAGGCTGATGATGAAAAGATGACTTATCTAAGTATGAGATTTTTTAATTTTTTTTAACAAATTTTTTAATTCAACAGTTCATTTATCAAAAAGAATTAATTTCTAGTAGTTTAGTTATTTTTTTTTTAGTTTTGCTTTTCCCTGATATTATCCAGAGCTTTTTTAAGATATTTACATCATTTAATACATATACATACATGTAAACTGTAAATGTACTTATACTATTTTTGTACAATGTGATCACAATATCAGGATATTTACGGTGTGATTAACACACTTAACATCAGGTGTTATTCAAGATTGTGGTTAACCTTTGCTTCATAATAAAAATATACTTAGAAGTACATTGTATACGTATCAGTCCAATACGGCGCGGCGGCACTACCTCTTCCCAAGCGAGTTACGTGTTAAATATCGGGAATTGTTGGTCTTGGCTGATAATATTGGTTATATTATAGATACTAAGTTATACTAAAGCCTGACGAGGCGTGCGAGGCGCTACTAATATCTGTTACTTAATATTACTTTATCAGTTACGGTAACATCTTGATCTCTTAAACCCAGAGCACGGTATTGATTGCTCTATGTGATCTTGCTTACATTTTACATATATTACTACTATCATCATCAGCCGATTGACGCTCATTACTGGACATACGCCTCTGCCAATAGTTGGAGGATTTGGGCCATCTCCCACCAAGCTGGCCCAATGTAGATGGATAAGGAAACAGAGCCTCGTTAGTTGATTAGCAGGCTGCACCGCAAGCGAGGTTGGCTTGGATCTCGTAAGTTGTTGTGTGGGACCCCTTATATCCCATACTACTTCTATATACATATACATATATATACATAATTTCTATTATCAAACATTATAATCCAATAAGTTACTTTCAATCAAACACAGTAATGTTTGCACATTACTATTTGTCAATAGAAATAGGAGTTGCAGCGGTACCTTCCTAGACGGGTCGGAAAAGTAAGTTTTAAATATTTCACATAGAAGTAACTTTACTATTTTTTTCGGGAGGAAATCTTCGAAAAGATACCTTGCTTTCTGAGGAGAAGTCAAGGTTATGTGGAGATTCTTACCCACTAGAACCCCCCACGGTAGTCGTCCTCATCGTTTGGATAGGTCACGGTATCTTCGAGAAACTAACTTGCTTATTTTAACTTACTGGTTACCATTCCGTTACAATGTTCTCATATTTACTTAGTTCATAACTTAAGTAAGTAAATCATTTAATATATAAATTATTTATCATTTTCATCTCTATGTTATATGATACCCTCGTTTCTACGAAGGTTTTCATCTAGACAAACTGAATCAGTTTTTGATATGTTAGAAAAGTCAGCCACCGACTGATAAACCTAAGACCGCCAAATTATTGTCTTCTGGTTTTCTGTTTAATATATTACATATATGAAGAAATTCCTCCCACTTTTGGGGAAGGCCTTTGTCCAACAGTGGACTTCTATTGGCTTATAAAGAAGTGATGCAGAATTACATGATGTACTTATATCGCGATTACAACATTTATTTTTTTGTTTCTCCCTTTCGTTCCTCCCCGCTCGCCCGCTCTCCCCGGGGGTGAGGGGGGCATATCCTGCAAGACGAGGGGCGTGTTCAATTTCACCGCCCCATATATTTTAAAACAGCCCGTGCAACTATATTTCACGCGGAAGGGAGGCATACGTTGCGGCGCCTTAATGGCTGGATTGTTTTATCGCACTCATTATGAGAGAATCTGCCGGCTAGTGGGGTATTAATTTATACCCGGGTTAGTGTTCTAAGGATGGCCCGGCAGTGCTCGTTTAATGGGAACATTTGAAATTTAATGATATTAAAGCCTTTTGTCCGTACTAGACGATCGCTCAGTCTGCTCCTCCGCTACGAGGGTTAATTAACTGGAATGAAAATTAAATAGACCCAAATAAACCTCCGGCGTAGCGACGTCACACTTACGAGGTCTACACTTCGTCGTTTACACTAAAATAGTAACAGACCTTTGACTCTTTTGAGAATTCTTCGAAACTTCTTTGATCAATGACAGAAGGTAAAGCGCCGTAGCACAGCGGATAACTGCTTTAGTTCGTTACAAATGAGTTTTTTGATACTTACGGTAAATGACCATATTAATATAGTATATCTGTTGCCATAACAAAAGCTGAGTTCCAGTTGTTAATAATATAAGGATTAAATACCTTGCTGCATCGCCATATCTGGTCTCAGTAGAATTAAGGTGTTAAACAATCCAGAAAAATGATACGGCATCATAAGCGAGAGTAGCTTATAGAGAAAATATCATCTTAAAACATATTTAAAGATACGAAAGATAAAGTAGACTTAACATTCTTATGTTATTAATGATATTAATTGGTATTATACTAACTGAATATAAATTGAATAATTCATTGATATAAACCGGATACGAGTCCGATATCTTCGATGTGGATTATGTTTAGTAACAACCTAAGGTTAAAGTGCTCGAAAATGTTTACGTTTACTTTTAGACGGTCCCCGAATAGGGCTTAAACGCCGGGGCTTGACTCGCAATTGTCTGAAGAAATAGTAAGGACAATAAATTGGATGAAGCAGCAATATTGGCGCACTCAGGGCCCCGTAATAGGCAATTTTCGACATCCAATCCCGGCACAATGGGACGAGTTCGCCCATCTAAATATTTCCAACTGCCTCACGGCATCGAGTGTTTACCTTTTTAACGATGAATACGTATCGCTACTTAGTAAATCATCACCGCGGCATTTACGTACAATTCCTTTCAATTACCATTAAACAATTACATAAGAAAGTTTTTAATACTTCTTATAAGCCCTTTGAAGCTTAGATAGCATCACTATGCTATCTATTTGATCGCCAGTCTTCAATTTCGAAGGTATCAGGTTCGAATCCGGCTTGCACTAATTCACTTTCCAATTCCTCTGCAGTTAGTATAACACCAAGTCATTACGTGCTCTGACGGGAAGAAGATCATCGTGAGGAAACCTACATATCTATGTGATGACCATTCATCGGACTGCTATGTGGAATGGAGAAAGCAATACCAACGCCACTACATTATAACTGGCAAGGAAGTCATGGGGAAATATGACTTAGAGATAAATAACAATAATAAACAAATTAGTATAATAGTAGTCGAGGTTCAACGGAATATAAGAAAACGAACTGAATTGTAGGGTAAAGTTGTTTTTAAATAAAACATAAATATCAAGCTGAACTTAGCGTTTCAATTTGCTAATTAAATTCACTCAGTGAACTTCTAGTGAACGTCTAGTGGTCCTACATTTATCCGTTCTTCTACTAAGATCAGTTTTAAAGCGGATCAGTTGAAAATTGTATAGTAATTCACAAGATCTCTTCAGGAATAGTCCGCCAATTAAAATGATATCAATAAACAGAGCTTAACTGCGCAGTGGACGCGTAGGACCTCTACCACCGCCTCTCCTTTCCTCCCCTCACCTCCCCCCGTACAGCGATAAAAGCTCCGCCTGTAGCGCGCCGCGCGCTTTGCATTGTCTCAAATTAATTTTCCTGTTCCGGCCGATGCATCTTTTATAAGATAGTAGAACAAAAGTGGAAGGGAAAAATGTGGGAGTGGGGAGGAAAGTCGTCGGTTATTAAGGTGCAAATTAAATTTGTACCGTCTCCGGGACCCAACGGCGATAACTTGCAATTGATTTCGGCGACAGCGACCATAGAGCGAGTGTGTACGTCATTGTCATCGTCATCTGTACGACTCCAACTCCGACGATGGCTGGACCTGATATCCGAATGTCGTGTTAGTATATAAGCAGGTGTTTGGGACTGCATGATTCAGTCCCTAGGACGGGCTATTCCAGTACAGTTTTAAAGGCTGCGGCTGTTCCGAATGTTGATCCCGTGAACTCTCCAAATGCCGAGGACGACAAACGTGGAGGTTTTATTACGTAAAAATCTCCAGACAACCTTGACTTTCCCCCAGAACAAAAGATATCTTTTCGAAGATTTCCTCTCGAAAAGAATGGTATATAAACAGTAATATTAAAAGCTATTTTATAAATCGGTCAAGAGCATCAAGTTGTAATAGGAAGGTAGTCAATGATAAGGTTTTTTGTACTCGCTCAGTAAGCTATGCCACCATGGTATTGTGAAGCAGTCGTCAGAGCAGTATTGTTGTTGATTGTTATTAATATATGGGAGCGAGAGTACTTTTAGTACGCAGGTTTCATTTTTTAAATCAAGTATTAAAACATTCACTGAACCTTTTTTCATAAAGTGGACGATCGGAATGAGGATTACAATGATGGTACAAAAGATCATATACGTAAACGTCATCTGGTGGCAGGTAATAACAAAGACCGTAACTTTCAACCACATTCCATGGTCCTACCGACTATTCGGGCAGAATCATCAAGTTTTCTTCAAGTTATTTTCTGTTCTTTATATAAGTTATCCTTTTTTTGTCGCTAGGGAAATCTTAAGATACTCAACTTCTAGGGCAGGTCAGGGTTATGTGGGATTTGCACCCACTAAACCCAATCAGTGGTCATCCTCAGTATATTGCGGAAGGCTCCGGGATCTCTCTACGGAACTCACAGGTGCATACGTCCGTCCCCTTTCTTATCACTTCTATATTCTAGAACAGAGTTCCCCAAACTTTTTTGTGTCGTAAACCCCTTGACATGTTTTTCCGTGTTGTGTAGACCCCCTACTTACCTGATATTGATCTCCTGTAAATTTCTAACTGTAGTGAAGTTT
>DWLS01002655.1:0-17593 GCA_018246255.1 Pachliopta kotzebuea | reverse complement strand
AAATGATTCGGAACATTTTTGTATAGAAAGATATTGTTTATGAAATCAAAGAGCTTCAGGTTCACATCCAAAGAGCAACAGGATGCCGATCTCTGGATTAGTCGATGCTTGTTAACATTACAAACAAGTGATGAGACGATTCACCTGATGATGTACACTACATCATATTGTGTTCGCCTAATATATATATATATGTACTTTCGATTACGATTAAACAAGCTTAAGTTGTCTAAAATCTGTATACCATATATAGAACCTATATAGATATATCGCAAAATTGACAGAGGAACGGCGTTACACAGCGTTTAATTCTTATGACTTGAGCTGATATTAAGGTCGGTGCTGCTCGTGTTGTTTCAGGTAATTAAAAAGCAAGTTAAAGAGAAACGTTTTCCGAGTTCAGGATCAGTATTTTGTTGCAAATCGTCTTCCAGAGTGAATTATCAAATAGTCCGTGAGCTGAAGGACGCGACCGAGTTCACTTGCAGACAGCGCAAAGAGCGAATTCAATTAGACTCAATTAGACGCTCTTTGGATAATCAATTTTTATTTAATATAAAATTATATTAGTTGGACTAAATCTTTACTTGATTAAATAATAAATATTTCAAACATTTCATACAGTCAAAAGCTTATTTATTTATAATACGAATGGATATATTTATCTTTGTAAACGATCTATACGTTGCAGTGGATTCAAAACGTACAGTCATCTACATCAATAGTAATGACATGGTTACTATACCACCGATAACGTTTGACAGATTGGCACATGAATAAAATTATTATAATCATTTATATGAATTGGTAAACGGTAAAGTTGGTGATGGAAGACCTTATCAGTAGGTGGACCGATGATATGGTAAAGGTCATGAGAATCCGTTGAATGCAAACAAAGTATGATCGGAATAGAGATTTTTAGGGGAGAGTCGAACAGTTGGCATTTATTGATTGATGTTGTTGATGATAATGATGAATTAATAAAGGAAACCTTTTAAACATAATCTATGAATAGTTTTCCATGTGTTATAAATCATTAGCTAGTTGCTGGAAGGTCTACAACGTGGACTGATGATCTGGTGAAGATCGGGGGAATCTGTTGAAGGCAGAAAGCGTTGGACTTACCATGGAGATGTTTGGAGGAGGCCTTTGTTCAGCTATGGAAATTTATCTGCTGATGATATTAATTATTTAATACTTCACTTTTAATATACACAATATAATTCCATGTTTTGATATCTTCAAAACAGAATACTATCACTAGGAACAGACATGAATCATGTTATAGACTTTAAAATCATTCAAACATATAGAAAATATTTTTGGGTGTGATATTAGATAAAATGATTTATAATTTTGTCTATGGACATTTCCATAGTCAATCGAGAACGACCCACCAAAGGCTAACGAACTATAAATAGGAATAGATAATCTGGATTGAAATGCATCTCTATCTAATCTGAGGTAGACTGGAAGATAATGCTAAAGGCATTAAGTCCACCTTTACACGATGTATTTCGTCGTATTTCTTGAATACTGACGACTTCCTTGTCAGTTATTATGTAGTGGTGTTGTCATTGCCTTCTCCATTCCACATATTGCGAATGGTCGTCACATAGATATGTAGGTTTCTTCACCATGTTCTACTTTACCGTCAGAGCACGTGGTATTAGTTGGTGTTATATTAACTGGAGGTAAATTGAAAAATTCATTGTAACAGGTTGAATTCGAACCCGGTACTATTGGAGTGGAAGGTAGATTCAAACCACCAGGCTATCACAACCACCCATTCCCTTTTAAGTTCCAGCAACGCCGGTGGTCGAGATTGAAGTTAATGAATATACAAATGATCACCGGTAACCGATTACGAACCGCTATTCCGTCATAGCACATTAATAAATTACCAAATTACGATGGTAATGACCGGCCAAATTGCGAAACGGGACCAAAAATGCATTCGCGACCGACATCAAACGGAACCAGATTATTCATACAATTGAATTTTTAACCGTCGCCAATGAAGGTGTTCTCATTACGAAATTTTTCCAAACGTACTATTAAAGCAATCATTAAAATTTAGTGGTAGTTCTGTTTTGGAGGAAACGGTCTTGGTAGTTACCTCATCAGCTCCTATTTCTAACTCCAAATAGTAACGTGCGAACATTACTGTGTTATACTTTGAAAGGTTAGTGAAATTACTGGGGTAACGAGACAACACCACACATCTCAAGGCGAGTTCAATGTGGTGCTGTGTATACCATCTCAACCAGCGGCATGGCATATGAATGCTCGATTCGTCGAAAAAAACTTGGTATCTTAACACCATCTCCACGAAAAGTGGATGTTTTTAGTTGGAAACGCTTCACCATTGTCACTTAATATCACGTGCAAAGGCAAGCCCATTGTTACTAAAAAAAAATATTAAAATCATTGACTGTGACTGTAATTAAATATTAATCAGTTTAAATAAAGATACTTTGTATACAGCGAAGTAATTTTCTGCGAACTTGTTATTGTAAATAGTCTTAATTAACATGTTAAAATCAAAGTTGTTTAAACAAAAAAGTTTAACAGTTAAAATTTAAAAATCACTGTCTTAACTATAATAAAGTTTAACTGTATAACTGTATAGTATGTGAAGTATTTTAAGTATGTGGTCCGTATTGTGATAAAGGATATGAGGAAGTCAGGGTTATATGGGATTTATACCCACTAAAACCGATTAGTTGGACCCTCAGTGCATTGTGAACAGCCCTGGGGTCTTCTACGGAACCAGTACATAAAGGATGACCTGGACATGGAACGTGAGAAGAGGCTCCTTTTTTATGTCTTCAAATTCGTATCCTCGCACAATTGGATACGGAATTTTACTATCTCTTTACTATTTGCTTTTCCTTTTCTGTTTCTCCCTACTTTACCATCTATTGAAGGCAGGGTCTTGGCTGGTCTTTCACCATGGTAGTTAATAGAATCTATAAGTGATCAGCAGTACCTTTATAGATTCCTCGAGCAGGGTTCAGGGTGTCAGAGTTTTTGTACTGGTCTGTCTGTACTGTCTTGGAAGAACCACCGCAGCAAATATTTCTACCGCCAAATGTGCAAACATTACTTTTTTCCGATTTGAAGGTTGTTGTATGTTAGTGAAATTACTGGGGTAACGAGACTAATTCCCAAGCGAGAAGTGCAATGTGATGCTGTTTATACTAACTTAACCAGCTCTATGTTATGGGCAAGAGTATCACATACCCAAGTATCGTATCTAAAGGACCTAAGACAACTTCACCTACGTGGTGCAGCTTGCTAAGTAGTGCAGCGTGGTGAGACATGACCCAAATCCCTCATTAATGAGAGAGACTTTAATCCAGCAGTGGAAGTCTATTGACTGATGATGATATATCACTAACCATCACATCAATTTCGTCACCACATCGAATAAAAAAATATTAAGAAACCATCCATGCAACATTTTAATTGAACACAAAACATTAACTGAGATGAACCAACAAGATCATCTTTAACCGCAAATGATACTTAAGTTATTACCAACTTAATGTTATACGGTATTTATGTTCGGAGATTTCTAAATTTTGTAGTAACCATGCGAAATGTGAGGTATGCGACGTTGTAGCGGAGGTAATAACGGTTTCATTTAAAATAATGAATGTTGATTAGGTTCACTGCAGTAATTACACGGCGGGTTGCCATTGTACTGATACAATGGAAACCAGCTCACACAATATCCAACTCCGGACTGATGGTATATACTATGTGATACACGTAAATACTATGGTACGTTGAATGGAAAATACTTGGAAGTATTGATACGTATAGTTAAATAGATATGAGAAAGGATACTGAGGATACCTGACTTATTTGTTCTTCTAAAGATACCCTGCATCTAAAGTGTAGTTTCCTTTTTCTTTAATAATTTCGTATCTTCGCAAAGTGGGACATGGACGTTATTTACACTTTTAGTTCCTCTTTTCTTTTCCCTTTAATTTTATACTTATTTATGTTTATAATTTATCTTCCCTCTTTCATTATCTAATCTTCCATTCTACAACTTCTATTTCCACTTCTTACACGCATTGCATCTCACATTGAAAGGCTAGTTAGGGTTTTACAGGAATATATGTATATAAGGGGAAATCTTTAAAAGATACCCTACTTCTGGGGGGAAGTTAAGGTTATGTGGGATTTATACCAACTAAAACCCCGTCGGTGGTCATTCACAATGCATTGCGGAAGGCCCCGGAATCTACAGAACTCACTGGTGTCTTCTTGCACTGCTGGTAAACATCTCCAAGAGAGAGCTATTGCTCTCCTCAGTAGGAACAGTATGCGACAACAAAATCCGAGACTACTTGGTAATTGTCTTTCGCACCGGGCTCACTAAATAGGTATTGAAAATCCCACCCTCACAGAACACGAACCTGAAAACCCTTTATGCAGGGCTTGCCTTAGTCCTATTCTAAATAGCCCGGGACTACAGGGCTAGTGCTGGATAGACCTAGGAGACAATTTTCACGTTCGTCCCTTACTTTTCCTTTACCAGTAATTAATTTAACAGTTCGTATTTACTTAACTGGAAGAGCTATAGACTTTTTTATATCAGATTTCTTCTCTCCGTATTCTATACTACATTTCATCTTGATAGAGTCCATGTACCTCGTCCGATTTAAATGGAATAACTTACGGATTATATAAGTTAACAGATCAATCTCTTTTGTTATGGTTTAATCAGGTAATTGAGACTGTAAAGAGGTGTATGTCGTAATAAACTCAAACCTGTGAAGGTGGAACAAAGCAATCAGATCTGTGATACGAAACGGTGCTTATCTACATCTGTAGCAATTGTATGAACGTTATCACACGTCCGGCGTTGAAACGTTTCGTCAATGGCAGATGAATTTCATTATCAGTATTAATTATATACCTATTGCATAAATCAAGATACAGTTCGGTCTTCTACAGCATCAAATGACGATATGGTGCAGAGCGAATTCGGGGGCAACGGTTTCAAAACGGTTTAACGGTCAAGGTAAGTGAATGACGTTAAGTTACAACCGGATTATGCAAGTGTAAGGTTGAACACTTTCACCGCAAACTTTAGCAATTATAAATAACATAAATACAAAATATTTCATATGCCTTCCTGTTCGTTCGAGGTTTAGCAAAATATTTGACCCTGATTAATTTATAACTATATGTCCGTACCTACTTTCGCTATCATGAAGTAAGACATTACTGTCATTTCCTTCTGCATCAATATTTTTACTTCACCAATAATATTATAGATAATATTAAGCACAAAGTGAAGTTATATTATAAACACTATCATCGTAACTTATGTATACATATTAAGATAGTACTAACATTATATCTCCTCGTTATAGTTTTCAGGTATTACTCATATCGCCTTATATAATGCTATGATTGCTTTGAATCTAGTAATGTTACTAGTAACAGCTCTCTTCAAACGGTAACAAGTGTTTATATTGTATAATAATATAATTTATTCGATCAGCGTAACAGATAGTATTGACTACTTTATCTGAATACATCTACATTGTAAGAGGAGGTTTCATGTCCCAGTAGTGGGAAATTTATGCGGGCTATTTAATAATATATATTATAGTAATTAAAGGGGTGTAAGGGATCCCATACAACACCTCTCGGGACCCAAACTGACCTCACCTGCTTGTGATATAGCCTCTGGCTTCCCACCAACCTGCTTTAGGCCAGTGTGGTAGGAGACAGCCCAAATCCCCTCCCACTGTTGAGGAAAGCCTAAGTGCAGCAGTGGACGTCTATCTGCTGATGAAGATAACAGTATTAATAAATATTAACATTTAAGTTTTTATTAACTTCATATAAAAAACTATTATTTAACTTCATTTTACATTGTGTGTGAGCAGTTAATTTGTCTTTGTTTATATAATTAACTTAATAAAAATAATTATATTATTTCCATTATAATATATAAAACTTAAAATTAAGTTATTAACAAAAAAATTATTAACTTGTATGAAAACGAAAAAAAACTGATTGTAGTATTAATTAAACTTTTTCAAGGCGAATCTTATGTATACTTTAGCCGCCGTCCTACAGAAAAAGGAGAGTGTAAGCAAATTAATTCATAATAACATATTTGTTGGAATATCCTTTAATTGGACAAATCATCATCATCATCATTGCCATCCTAAAAATAGTTAGTCGTCAGTTGTTCATCCTGTGATGACTTAGATACATTAGTACATTGAACTCACAGTTTAGTAAATATTCTTTCCAGTACCTTCACTTTAATAAATGATATATTGTTTGTACTTATATCTTATAATTAATATTCATCATCATCATCATCAGCTGAGCCAGTTCATATACATAGACCTACTCTACTCATGAAGGGATTACAATCAGGATATAAGACAGTTCTTTTATATAATTCCGTCTCTTCTCTACGGATGGTGATTGAATGTATCGGGGCCGTACCTACATTCCAACAGTCTAAGTGTTGCTATATTTTTAAATGTTATCAGTTACCAAGATAACAACATATTTAATAATATTTTAACAACCCTATCATGAAGTTAATAATTTGTTTTTATTTTCAGTTATACATGAAACTGAAATTTATGCAAATCTTTCGACAGAATTTTATATGAAGGCAGCTCCGATGCATGATATAATTTATTACATGAAAAGAAAAATTATGTTTGATAGATTAATGTTAAAGTTATTATGAAGTGAATACGGTTTTCCGATTACGGATATGCGGACTGTGTGTGACAGCCTTGCGCCCGCGGCCTCGAACCCGGGACTGTGGCAAAGGAGCTCGGTAACGGCACAAGGCCGAGTACGTACTAGGCGCGAAACCTATCGGATCCACATTCGGGCTGGCTTAATGGTCAACGGCGGCTTTGACACAATTACCTGGCCTTCTTAAGCATTTTCTTTATTCTAGACGAGCAAGACCAGTAATTATCAGTGGTCTATATCGACCCCTAGTGGTCTATCACAACCTGCAAGGGGTCTACGTCAGCGAAAAAAAATTTGGGGATCCACGATAGTCGATCTCAACACATCCTTCTCACTAAAAATATTGATTTATTGTATATGTTATTTTATTTATAGTTTATTTAATGTTACGTATATTTTACATAACAGATACGAAATTTATTTTGAGTAGTTTTAATTTAAATTCAAATGATAAATGTATAGATTAATATGTGTTGTTTACTTTAAATGTTTAACACTAAACTTCACTACAGTTAGAAATTTACAGGAGATCAATATCAGGTAAGTAAGGGGTCTACGACACAAAAAGTTTGGGGAACTCTGAGCAAGACGAACACCTGATGGTAACTGAAGTCAGCCTATGACAACGCGCCAGGACTAAGATGATTTACACAGCACCACATTGCGCTAGTTGCCGTGAGATATAAGATGCTAAGTCTCATTATATCAGTAATTTTATTAACTACATCGAACTCTTCAAACTGAAATATTTGAATAGTACAGTCGGCTGCAATAGGAGCTGCTGTGGTAAACTACCTACATTGTCTCCGGTAACAGAGACTTACCGCCAGTACAATGACTTCAATATACTCAACATGTATATTGCCCTAGTTAAGGTATATACACAGCAACGCATTGCGTTCGCCTTGAGACGTAGTATTAAGTCTAGTTATCCCAGTAATTTCACTAGCATACCAGAGATATAAGAAAAATGAATCTCAGGTGAAGACGACCGAGGGTATGGGAGAGAATACGGAATATGATCGAGAATTTATATGAATAATGTAGGCCGTGACCCAAAACACTTATAGTAAAGTGTAAACAAAAAGAGTAATAAATATCACTTAGCACGAACTTGATAAAGATATAACTCGGTGAAAGAAAAAAAGATAGGAATATAAAAGTATAGGAGAAGAAATATTCCGCATGCACAAGAGAAAAAATTCTGTGTCCAACTTTGCAGAAGAACAAATTTAAGAAACAGAATTATTAAGAAAATGAATAAATAAAAATAAACAAATCCAGAAAATAATATTGATATTGAAATTTAATGATAATATAATTATATAGGAAAAGGAAATTTAAACCAGATGAAGACAGTGATAGAATAAATAAATAATATTATCGATGGAATGAAAGAAAAAATAACAGAAAGTAATAATTGTATGAGAGATAGAGTGAATGAAGAGAGAAATAATGTAATTGATATAAGAGAAGAGAAAAGAAAGATAACGAAAAAGGTACAAATTCACTCTGTTTTGGTGGATAAATGATTTTTCTAACTCAAAATGGCAGCTCCAAATTGCGCGGTAAAATCAAATGTAAATATTTCTTAAGGTCATAACAAATTCGATGATTCCACATAAATATGGTACATGACGTCAATGGCCCGTGTAATGGCCTAAAAATAAAATACGATATATAGAAAAATATCAGTTTTGCTTATATTAGTTAAATGATCAGGTTTTTGGACGTGTTACAATAATTTTGACAATATCATAAATAAAAATCTAAATGTTTAATTTTTTCTTTTGTATAATTATATAATTTTTAACATTATATAATTGAAGGTGATAATGGGATGTCTAATAGTAATTTTATATGTTTTTAAATTCCTAAATTATTAGTGGAACACAATCGTTTCTTCTAATGTTCTAATCTAAACAGTATTCTTTCACTCCTATCTAATCATTACTTCCTCATCCATCCACAGCACGCTTTTCTTGTTCCAACTTATCCCTTATAGTGGTGATTATTAAATAGTGATTATCATTATAATCTCAACCTATCATCCTGAACTTCTGGTCACTTGTCAGCGATTAGTATTGAGTCACTAATGTAGCATTGGCCCATGAGCCGTTGCAGTGAACTTGAACGCGCCTAACACGTACCTTACGTAACCTGTCACGTATATTATTAGCGCCGTGTTCACTAAAGGTGCGTTTTTACTAACGTTTAACTATGTAAAGTTACCAATTAGCAGTTTTATCTACTTTTTAATACAGAAAAAGACCTTTAAATATCCAGCCTCTAGAGGGAAGTTAGGATTATTTGGAATTTTCACCTCCCATTACTTCTTCAATGGTTCCTTTTATCGCGTAAAGATTTTTTAGGGAACGCATTGCTTCTCTTCGTTCTGTTTAATGACTAGACTCTCATTAGTATTCCAGTTATTCAACAACGAGTACGAGACCAAAAAAGTCCTTCAAAGGATTCTCGAAGTACTCGAACACGGAAATTTGTACAACAGGAAGAGTTTACCTGTACTTACTAACACTATATTACAGCACTAATTAACTTCATTGTATTTCATGAGTTATTACAGATACACGTAAACAACACTTAATTTTCCGTGATATAAGACTACAGTTTATTTTATCGCTGTCGTTCCCTTGTAAAGTGGGACAGGGAATTTGTATATCCTTTTCATTCTTTCTTTTTTTCCTACTACATCATACAGCTTTCTTCATTCATTCCATCTTATATCATTCTTTTACAATACTCCATTTACATTTTATTCTTCTTCAAGATTTTATAGTTTGTGGACTGTATCATGATTATGATGATGATAGTTTGGAGACCATAAACGAATTATGAATGATATATAATAATCTATGGGCCTAATAGAAAATACAGCGCGACATCAAAATGACAGTGACGTAGCGAAATATGTAAACGAAACGGATTTATTAGTAATTTGTATAGTACGAAGGTGGGATTTGGGAGTGGTGTTACCAGTGAGCAAGCACGAGGAGTTCCGCGTGCCGGCTGTGTGATAAAATTTTGACATTATACAACTGCGATGTTAATAATTCAATATGAATAATAGACTACTAAGAAACGCCAAGCGTCCTTGATCTCCGCGAACCAAAAAGAGGTATGTTACCGGTTCAACACGTTCCCGTCACTCCGGCGTTACTTCAAAACAGTTTAAATGCCTCTCATATGTTTTTTTTTTGTTACCGTAATTCATTGTTTTCAAAGATTTCATTTTGATTTTCATACCCTTTCTATTTTAACTTTGATATTTAAGAATTTAAGTTTCACAATCTTACTGCTGGAGACCGTCTAGGTAGGTACCGCTGTAGTTGTACAATGTGATGCTGTGTATACCATCTTAACCAGGCGTATCATATACCATCAGTTGAACGTCTACCTTGTGCCGTCGAATTAAAAAAAAAAGCAGATTAAAAATATAATTTAATGTATTATTTGTTGTCCTGTGAAATTAAATAGGAGTTTCTTTAAAGAACATGTTGACCCACATCAAGGTGTCAAACTTGAAGGAAACCAAACTCAATTTAAAAACTTGATTATTTCAATAAAATGATTTTAATATCATAATTACAAAATTAAGTTTATTATTTAAGTGAAAATAGGTTATTAAAAGAAATCGTAAAACTTTGAGGTCAACAGCCGAAGGTACTCCGTTTCAGAGACTGTCCATACAAAGTTCTATAACCAGAGATTTTACTGTTGGATTCTATATCAAATAACTTCTTCATCAGCTGATAGACGATCATTATAGGATATAAGATTCCCCCCAATAGTGGTAAGATATGGGCCGTTTCCCACCACTCTGGCCCAATGCAGGTTATCGGAGAGCTATTTCATTTGTTGATATAAGGTTGTCTTGAGTTCCGACAGGTATTGTGTGGGACCTCATGAATAAAATAAGTTGGTATGTTCTTATTGTTATGATAATCCTTATCGTTCACCTCCATGCGATGGTCACTTAAAATTCGGTGATAGTCATTATTTTCATGTAAACTCATACGTTTACAAAACATTACTCACTATCGCATTTTTATACGTTATCGTTAAGCAAAGGTGAAACGATTTCATACGAAAAACGTTTCGCAACCTTTTTTTTTTTAATCTCACCATCTGAAATTTTGAAATAGGTTATTTTATTTAAATGATCACAACTATAACTTAAGTTTAAGCCGCGTTGGGAAATAACGAAAATGATATTGCGATAATAAATCTATTGTGTGGCGATAATTCCAATAATGTAGTTTAGTTGGAACTGCCATCTATATGTAAATTGTTGTTAGTTTCGAAATACTTAAGATAGTCTGTCAGTTCGGAGATTCTTCTGAATATGTCAGATTTGTTGGAAATATTTCTTTTTTATATAGTAAAACTAATCAAAAGAATCTGATTGATTAACTTCAAGTATTCGCTAAGAACTATATCCCCAATTTGGAACGTAAAGTCTGAATTTTGGGTTAAACGATTATCTTATACTGAATAGCTAATACGACTTCCTCTATCGATATTATATACACTAAGCAGTATGTTTACAATGAACCAAATTGCGCTCAGCAATTTAGTATCGGAACTTGAATAAATTAACTTTCGTAATTTGACAACAAAAGCATTGCTTAAGAGAATGTTTTATTTTCATTTCTAATATTAACACTGCGCTACTGATAATGAATAAAAAATAGTAAATTCACTTAAAGATTAAGTACAATGAATAATTTAATAAGTTAATAAGCAGGTTGACGAAGAATGCAATACAACCAGATTTCATCCAGTTAATGACAAATTAACGAAGTTACGCAAGCGATAGCAGTTAAGCACTAACTATTTTCTATACGGTAAAAACGATTAGCTGAATAAATTAAACAATTAGCTATATAATTATTAAGTTTAGGAAATAATTAAACGGCTAATGTTTTCAAAATAAAAAGGGAAAGCAAAAGCGAAATTTATACGAGAACAAGTTCAGCGGGCGAGTGGGCCAGTGCCATCCGAAGGCTGATTGGCCAATAGACTTAATTTACTTCAATGTGTGATATGTTCTGAAGTGTCAGTTTTCAATTGCGCTCTGCTGGAGAAAGGTTGCTCTGTGCCGGTGGCAGCAGTACTCCACCAGGGTTGGGTCGTGTTTATTGATAAGGTTGGTTCTGTTCTGTTAGCCAGGTGTTCGGAGAGCAACTGCATCAGTCACAAGTACCAATTTGTTCGCATCGCTCTTATCGCCTTTACTCGCACAATTTTCCTTTCGGGTAACAAATCGTGTATTACTAAATTTATATTATCAATGTGAATAACAACTTTTGCATTTAAGTTTACGTTTATGTTCAATTAAGTTCCACAAGTTTAGGATATTCGCAAAAATTCATATCTAAATGTAATCAATTGATAAGATTCTCATTTACCTGTACTTATTACTTTTAATCTCTATTCAGTATTAAAAATGTTAGTTTAATCATAAATTAAGTTCTATTAGTTATTCAGGATAGATATGGATTTAGTAAATATTTGGATCAATGTTTATAATCAAATAAAAAATACCTTTTATTTGTTGCAGGAGCAAATTCCGCTTATAACATGTCGTTCGTTGATTCGTACAAGAGGTTCATGGAGAGGAATAGTGGTGAGTAATTTTTTTTCCTCGATATTATTTTTCAGGGCTTTTTAGGCTTTTTTTGAAACTATTTACTACTTATGCTATCTTATTATCTACTATTAAAAAACCTGTACGTACAGATATGTGTACATGGTGAGATTTATATGTTCCTTTTTCTATTATTTACTATAGGACCTATACTTTGACAGTATATTATAAACTTGTTTCTCACTAATTAACATTTTATTTAGTCGTTTGAACTGTTTCCTCTTCAAATTTATATCGCAAAATCCTATAAATAGGACACTCCCTTAGTAAATGAGGAACCGTTTCCGCCGCAGCGTCTTCACATATACGAGTACACTCTTTTTACAATATTAATATTTTGTGTTTAGACTACGACTGGGTAGAGGAGATTGTAAACGAAAATCTCTTCTTCTGACTCCTCTTTAAATACCATGACTTGTTTATGAAAATCTATAATTTTTTCAAATGGATTTTCAATTTCTACTATTACATTTTCTAACTACATGCCTACTGGAAGAAATTTCAAATAAGTATCGCCTTTGCATTTATCTACGTGTAATATATATATAGTATATTTCAGTGCATAAATAAATTAATAAAAATTATTAAATCTTCTTCTCGATTTCAATAAGAAAGTAGATTATAAACAAGTGGAAACGGAATGTAACAATGTCTATAAGTTTCCGTAATACATATTCTATTAGTAGATTTTCAATCTAGCATTTTCGTTAAAGGATTTTCTGGATCAAAAATCCTCAACTCATCAAAAAATTAATATATTACACCAAGAAGTTCTGATTTACGTCACTTTTTTAATGTCAATTAGTATCGCCTACTACGTGCCGATGTTAACCTGCTTTGCTATAGTAATAATATATTTAGTATATACTATGAGTTACCTGTTTCACTGTAACATGTTAATTATACAAGTGATATTCTGCCTTATTAATATTGATTTTCATATATATATATATTATTAATTAGTAAAACCAGTACAATAAGTATGGAAAAATAATCTGTTAATCGATTTTTTTTAATATGTTCTTAATGAAAATCGATGATATTATCAAATCTATTGATTACATTCCGTGTTAAGTCGTGCTTATTAACTATTAGCCTTATAGTCTCGGGATATCAGGACTAAGGTAAGCCTTACCTGTAGTAGAATGTGACTGAAAGGGTTATTTTTGGAGATGTTAATGCCTTCAGCCACTATAATGTCGCAAAGGCTTCATCGGTCTTAGAGCTCGCGAATCCGGAGTGAACTATATAAATATATAAGGGAGAAGAGAAAGCCGAAAGAAAAGAATTAGGGGAGGGTCGAAAAGATAGACAGAGATATAAGAGTCGCAGGCTTTAATGGTCCCGGTCCTCACTCTCTATTAGGTGAGTCCAGAGCAGAGAACAAGTACGAAGTGGTCTCAGTAACAGTACACTGTGGCTGCTGGGGAGGGTAACGCCTCTCCTTGGGATATACTCAGCAGCAGTGCAAGGAGTCACCAGTGAGTGCCGTAAGAGATCCCAGGGCTTCCGCAAAGCACCGACTCTGACCACCGAGGTGGTTTTAGTGGGAATCAATCCCACATAACCCTGACTTCACCTCAGAAGCAGAGTATCTTTAGAAGATTTCCCGCAACAAAAGGGCCATTAACTACAGTGCCTCATCTGATATTATATGCCTTTATGAGGCAGTGGCCAACGTCTTGTTTCACAGAGGTCACTGATTGATAGGAGGGTTTAAAGTTATTAGCCAGAACTATCAACATATGAAACCCATAACAACATGAATGAGGGCATTTCGTACTCCACGATCTCAATGGTAACAAATTTTGAACCGTTGCATATAATAAGGGTTTAAATGTTACTCTTGAAGTCTTGATAGCCTAGTGGTATGAACGCTGGCCTTCTACTCCAAAGAACCAGGTTCGAATGAGGCCTGCACTAATAAATTTTTCATTTTATGGGCAGTATAACAACTAATATCACCTGCTTTAAGATATGTATCAATGAGTGGCTTTATAGCCATTTGTTATACAAAAATGTTACTCTTGGTTGAATTTCGTCCTTGAAGGCGGTTGTCACATTGTTCAATCTTAAAGTTACAACGTCCGTAGGCGAAGCACCTGGTGAGGATGATAAAAATGCCACAATAGCGGTTTTACCGGTCGACCTACCAGTTCAGGCGAGCAATTTAAATGTCAAGAAAGCGTAAAGTCCCTCAGTGGTATGGTTCAGATAAAATAAACTTGATTAAATAAAAGAAAATGTAAACCTAATCTAGGTAACCACCAAAGGTTACATGAAGAACGAAAACAAAAACTGGTGGTAGGTTTCTGGTAGCTCCTATTTCTACCGCCAAATAGTAATGTAGAAACAACTGTGTGTACTGAAAGGTGCTTGTTGCTAATCAAATTACAGAGACTTGTCACTTTTCCTCTCTAAATATTTTGTTTTTAAAACAATTATACTGTGATCGTAATTAGGTGCTATTATATGTTAATTTTACGTGTATTCAAATAGCGTTGCTCAGTCCGGTACTGCGCTGCGGGTGAACGCACTGAGTGTCGGAATTAAAAAACTTGACCTTTGCGTTGACGCTAATCGGAATCCGCTCCGTAAAATTAAATCTAACGACACACCTCGATAACTATCGACGTAACAAAAAAACTGCCGAACCGGTTATTAGTAAACCTCATAATTAGTTGATATCTATGTAAAAAAAATAGTTTATTATATCAATAATTGCTCTAAATAAAATTATCATTAATCTATAGGTTACTACTCTATTCAATTCAAAGAACTAGTTTTCATTTTCTTCATCGATCTTTAATCATCATCATCGTCGGCTTGTAAACGCCCACAGCTGGACGTAGACATTCCCAATAAATCTCCTCACAGATCGTTACATATTGGAGATATTCAGTTCACTATTTTTAGTTGTTTTCCTTCTGGTTCTTTCTAAGTATTTGGCACCGGCCTACTTTGTACTAAGTATCAGCTTCTTATGTTTAAAGGGGTGTAGGTCCCACACAACCCCCCACGGGACCCAAACCTACCTCACCTGAATATTGTGAACCCTGCTGATCAACAGACGAGGCTCTGGCTCTCCACTAACCCATGTTAAGACAGTGGAGACGCCCAAATCTCACCACTAGTAGAATATACAAAGACGGAAGTATAGGTGATGCTTGTAAGAGAAGTTAAAAAAAAAATTGTCAAAATAAAAAGAAAAGAGCAAAATCTGTCCCTCTTTACGGAGAAATGGGTGTTATAAAAAAAATCTCACTACTAATATTGCAGAAGGCAGTATACATCTATCGGCTGGTGAAGAATATTAATAAGGTACTTCTAAATCATTTTAGTCCTACTGATGGTTCTGAATCAGCTCCAAAATGGATTGTCCCACTTTATAGTTACAATTAAAAAAATGAAGACTATTATTTAATTTTTTTTTATATTCTAGATTTTCTTTAGCACTAATAATTATTAGTGATTACGATACTCAATCATCACGACAGCATCACCCCTTACAGGAATACGAAGGGTCGATATAGGGACTTCCACTATTCATACGGACGGGTACTTTAAACTACCAGCTCGCCTCCACATTGTTTATGGGCCTAAAACACTCGTTATATGATACTGGTGAAATTATTTAATCCCACAACACATCAAAAAACGAGTTCCCTGACGTTTTTAATGAGTAAGAGTCTCACATAATTGTAGTCCTTTCCCCGTAGGGGCGAAGGTATCCAATAGGATTCCCTTTGGATTATAGAAAAGGTATATATATGAAAATCGCTTCTTTTTTAAATCGTTAAACAATTGTTGGTATAAAAATAAAGATTTAGTTCACTGCGTGTCGTCACCGATCCGGTTAACTCATTCCCGTGTTGGGCAATACGTTTTCGGTTCGCTGCAATAAGATCTTTGCATCACCAGCCTTCGTTAAACATATAAGGTCGCATTTCATTATTTGTCTCTTATAATGCTGTGTAATACAATCCAGTTGAATTAACCTTAATATTGCGGATACTATAAAAGAAAATCTAATATATTTCATTAATTCCGTATGACGACGGAACGGACAAGGCTTTAACTTAATGGTAAGTGATACGCTTGCCTATAACGCGGCGCTGGTTAAGATGTACACAGCACTGAATTACCCTCGTCGCCTTACAACGTAACGTATCTCATTACCACAGTAATTTCATTAAGTAACAGTACCCTTTAAACCGCAACATAGTAATATTAACACATTAAGATTTGGCAGCAGTAATAGGAGCTGCGGCAGTACCTACATACGCGATCTGTAGTAATAGACACCTTCTTTTTGGTCGCAGGGGTAATCTTTTAAAGATTTTCTACTTCTGGGGTACAGGCAGGGTTATGTTGGGTTTAAACCCACTAAAACCCTTCTGTGATCATGTTTTTTATATTAAAGAAGACCCCGAGATTTTCTACGGAATTCACATTGTTCTTGTCGTTCGTCCCGGTCTCACTAAATATTGAGGGTACTCTCAAAATTCTTTCAGTTGTCTTTTAGAGCAGGGCTTGCCTTAGTCCTATTCCTGATATTCCAAGACGACAGGGCTAACGATATCACAGACTTACCACCAGTAGTTTGAGATCAACAGAACATTTTCTACGATACTTCTATAACAGAAACATTTGATTGCGTGTTGGGTGTATTTTTCTATGACTGCAGGGTCTAAATGGAGTGCAGAAATGTTTTCGCGTAGCAAATGCTCGATATGAAAAGGACTAAAGAGCCCTTAGTAGTGAGCATGCGTAGTAGATTAGATACTTATGTAATGAGACATTCGTATTCACCGTCCGGTCGTGATGCACTTACCACGCTCGTGTGCCGACTCCGAATTTGCGTGATTAGCTTTGTGGTAGGTCTTAATAAGGCTCTTCAAAAACACCCGATGTTCTGTTTTCGTCTTTCGCACCATTATATTTTGGTATTTATTTTCGGTTGATTTATTACTTACTATTTGTAAGTAATAGATATCAAAACACCGAGCAACTAATGCGCATTAAAACTTGTACATGTTTAATTCACTGCGAACCGGTTAACTTAAAAAATTATCCATTCTAACTATTGGTACGTATGGTTCTATACATTTTAACTATTGGTTCAGTCACAGTAAATTACTACATAACATATTAACAGACAAACTG
>DWLS01002654.1:0-17596 GCA_018246255.1 Pachliopta kotzebuea | reverse complement strand
CTCACTACACTATTCACTTTTCTTCCTTGTTTGTTTACTACATTACATTTACACTACTTTTCTTCTACTTTTCTTCTGCATTTTAGCTCCGAATTCACTCTTGTTTTATTCCCGCCGACCCGTCGGTGTGGGTGTTAGAACTAGTGGGGGTTTTACGTATCCTCGCAGATCTATCTCTTGTTCTGTCCTGCACAAATATCACACACATACATTGTTCTCATTGGCGCCAGAGTCAAATGTCACGATTCCTGTTATATTAAGTAATCATTGCATGTATAGCAGAGTAGTATTATAATAGGCTGTGGGCCCTGTGGTCCGCGAGCTCAATATCAGATTAGCTGTAAACGGCACCAAAATCGAGTCAGCGCTAACATCATCAGAGAATATATAGAGTAGTATTAGCAAATTCTTGAATTTTAGTACTTATGACACATAATGTAATACAAAGGTGTGTGCTATTTAACGTCTTTACAAGTCGAATAATATTTATTGCTAATAACTTAATAAGTCGGTGTATTTTAAGAGATTACTGTCTAATGATTTTACTAGAAAAACGACATAGTACGTGTATTTTTAAAAAGATATTACTTTCTTTTAAGTTGAACTAAATGCAATAAAACTAAACAAAACATTTACATCGCTGCGTAAACAATAGATGAAATTCGTGGAATTGTCGCTAAAGCTTAACACAAAGAATTTTTATACAAAAGATATTTTATTGGCAGTTACAAAGCTTATCAGTTTAGAGAACCTAATAATAAATGTGTAACAATAATATATCCAAAATTATCTAGAAAAATAGTTATTGTAACCATAAATATTTATTAAAGTCAAATTAAAGAAGGGCATAAATAATACAAAGCGGATGATAAAATTATAGCCGAATATCATGAACGATATATTAAAGGTATAACTTGTTCCGGTATATGTTTTAAAACATGTCTAAAATATTTTTAAAAACCATCAAAAAATTTCGTAGTTAACCTTTAACAAAGTAAATTAAACCGTATAACTTTTTCTTAAGTTCGATGTTGCAGTAATTATATTGTGCTGTGAATGTTCCGCGAAACCACTGAGAGCCACGAGGAGATCTTCGGGTAAGCATATTGCTCAACTGTGGGTGTCCCTCAGCTGATGCAGTTCTTAATTATGTCAAGTGAAGATTCTAAACAATTCTTTTGGCATATGCTATATTCTTCATTGATCGTATATCTCCGTTGCTGAAGATCTAGAAGAACATCCACAGCAGCCCCATTCTTACATTACGTACGTACTTACGTTTCCCATTTTGGAAAGACTTCTTTTCCATTTAAAAGCAATGTTGTCTTCGATACATGTATTTCAATATTAATATTTTTAATTCAAATATAGTTTCTACATGTTTATAATAATGCTGATATAAGTTATTCTGCACTCACCTAATCTTTAATGATCTAACCCACGTGTATAACTTGATACTATTTGTGCAAATAAATTTTAAGACATAACAATGCTTGGTCAAACTGTATGTTAATATAAACAAATTATGTACTAACTTTGTAAATCTATTTACATAACATTCATTGGAATTTTTTTCAAGTTCGGTAGCTAGATAGTATATTGGAACGAAAGATTTTCATTTAGTATAAATTACTTCCTTTCTTTCGCTATCGCCAAAGCTGAAAAATAACTATTGATAAAGAGTTTTAATATACAACTGCATTTTAATCAACTCTGATCAGTGTTAACTGTTAAAACATACATAATATTTCAACATTTTAATCTTTATCTATTATTGTGAGTTAAATATGCTCTACAACTTGTCTACAGACGTAAAATATTTAAACAGTTATACATATTTTTAAAAAAGACTGAGTATATTTACGCAAATTTAATGAATCACAACCCAAGGGCTTTCTGGCACATATAGTAATAACACTCAGCTGATAGATGTACTGATGTCATAGCTTGATAGCTGTTATTAAAAACCATTCCTCCGTGATAGGAGCACCAACTGCGTTTTGTTAATGATCCGATTTATGAAGAATAAGCGCTTTCGGTTTTGAAGTCTGCAAGTGATAGACTTGATATTTGATTTAATTTTATTACTAAAGGACCTATCGCTTGTAATAACCCGTCTTATCTTATGTATAGAAATCAGGGTAGTTTTTTTTAATTTCAATACCTTCGCCAATTATCAGAAAGGAGGATCGCTCTTTTTTTAAAAAGATTTTTATTCGATCGATAAAAGTTGTGGTGATCACGGGTAGTGCAAAGAACTAGAAACTTCAGAGTAGAAAATAATTATATGAACATATTTTTTTACTATTCAACAGGAACGTTTGTTATATATACATATAATATAATTTAAAAGCGTAATCCAATTTAAAAATCCATCGATCGTTTGGTTATCAACATATGATAAAAGATTAAAATTATTTCGCCGAGACACAGTAACCGAGTACCCTGCGAATGCACCGCTCTCGTATATGGGTGACATTTGCAATTTTATGCGAATACGACTTCGATACCTAACAATATGACATCGGAAAATAATAAAAAAATGGTTTGACTTTCAAATCTTCACGCAACGTGACCAAGTGCATAGAAAAAATTTAAATTACTCTTATTATTTTTATAAATGTCGTCACTTATTATTAGACACATATAATTCTTTTGAATTTCTAATGGGCTAACACTTGTCCCACGTCCACAACCTCATTGTCATAAGTAACAATGAAACTATGGATGATAAACCGTGCGCATCTAGAATATTTTGATAGTGGGACCCCAGCAAGGCCATTTTGCTTGCAGACTTGTTCTGTGATGGCGGTAGCTAATCATGGCGGCGAAGAATAAACCGTGGTAGCAACCAAACTCCATTATGCGTAACCGAAAAATCGAACTCTGGGACATCTGCGTTACAAAAGCTTAAGTACTGCAGAGCTCAGGCAATCAAAATACTTTTCAAATGGCACTAAATCTTTATTAGCAGAATTTATCTACTTTTTTGATGTATATTGACCTGGTTATTTTAAGGATCCGTAAGATTATGCTGCGAATTTATTCTCTACTTATCTATAAACGATCTCGTAACAATTTTTTATTAACTCATGTTTTTGTTATAAAGATATTAGTAAAGAAGTACTTTTAAAATTTATGGAAAAGATTACACAGGATGCCGTCAAAAGAAATAAAAATAATTAGCAAGTAACAAGGTACTTCTATCGGCTTTTGCGATTAGTAGATAAAAATTATAAAAACAAATAAGTATTGTATAAGGAATCAATGTCTGACTATAGTCCGAGGAGTTAAAGAGCATATTTAAAAAAACTATATAAAGATAATAAAATTAGGTAACTAGGTAGATATTAACGTTTGAGAACACTATTTCGGGACTTAATATCTATATATATTTACAATTGAAAATCCTGAGACAAATGTATACAAGAATAACGCAATGACATTTATCTTCGCTGCAACACTGCAGGTGTAAATGTAGGTTATTTTTATTATGTTAATAATATTCTTAAAGTACGTAAACTGTTCAGACATGGATATCGATGGTATCCTTTCGATAAATATTCAATCATAAGAAGTGACAAATGGTTAACCCATTCTCATGGAAGTGTATACAGCATATTTGCAGTAAAAGGTGGATATTCTTGCAAAATATGTTTAAGAATAAAAATTATATAAACTATGATAAAAATGATAGTATATGCAAATAATCTTCTGTAAACACACAACTTTAGTGACCGATATATACAAATAATATGTCCAATACAAGTGCCATATCATACAGGGGGGAAAACTAGCGCACTGTATGTTTAATATCATATAATGTCGTTGTTAATATTCTATATTCTACAAGTAAGCAGTGCTTGGACATTAAGCATGAAATCTTATATTTTGTTTTAAAACCTACTTGCACGTTTAAATAATCAGCAATTCAAAAAAGCATATCAGGTTCAAATTAAATAACTTATACCGTTACGAATATAATTCCCATATAGTGCTTAAATTTTTTCTATCATAATTAATAAATGGAGGTGACATAGGTTATGAAAATTTTCTGACCACCTTTTACGTCAATTTGAAAACAATGCATTATGCACCTATTTTATATGAATGAATGCGTTTTTAATATATTCATCGCCGTGTTATTTACCTGAAGTATTACATGTGAATTTATTATAATATATGTCTACTGCTGGCAAATCTCTGTTTTCAGAGATCGTCTGGGTAAGTATCACCGCAACGCCTATTTCTACTGCCAAAAAGTAGTATGCCAATGATTATGTATTTCGGATTTAAAGTTGTTGTAGTTAGTGGAATTGTTGTTGTAACAAAAGGTGTCATCTTATAATCTCACGGCGAAAAACCATAGTAAACTCCTACGTATGATAATCGTTTGGATATTAAGCGGTGATATGTATTGTATCTGGGTCAAAATAAAGTTTCATTCCGTATCGACGCTAGGAAGCTTCGAATTATCTAAAACGTCCAAATTGCGCGCGACGTTGTCAAATTTACCAGCGTGCACCAAAAAAATGCATCTAGCAACAACGCACTCCCCACCGTGCGAGCGGGACACACTAAAAATGGGTAAGCGTCCCGCTCACGCACGAAGACGTTGTGTGAGTTTACAACAGAAGAATTCTGAGAAATGCTCGTCACACAACTGCAGATGCGTTGGTGTGCAATTATCTATAGAAAAACTTCAAGCTAACACCTACACGGGGACGATTTAGGAAACAATAATGCGCGGGCGCAGCACCAGCGTGCAATTTTACCACATTGAGTTATTACAAGTAAATATTACTAAATATTTTCCTTTCGTTAATCCACTTTAAAAAAGAATACTGTTCAACTATATAACAATTAAAATTCACAAATATAACAAATGGTTTTAATCTCATCAAGACATTTATTATGTACATATTAAAGTTTCTCTTTAGTATAATAAATGTCAAATGTTTAAACTAGTGTTACAGACAATCCAAATGATTTTTATTCGTTAGTGTATTTCGAATATAATTTATACCACAACACGAGTAGATTTTATATAATAAATTATCACAAATCAATATTGTCGTAATATTACAATCTTGTACAAATTTTATCATGACTTTATATTTGTAAGATGAGTAAAAGTAATTGTAAAATGTTTAAATTCTGTGAGGATTTGTGGAAGAGATGCGCATACTGCTAGCAAGGGATGGGGTGCGCAGGAATGCAGCATGAATAAAAAACGAAACAGTTAGACGCGGGGGTGGCGAAGCCCGAGACCGGTTTTGTTGGCAGAACAATCACTGTTATTTACCACTGAGTTAAAACTACGTTCTCAGGTCCAGAGGCCTAAAATATTTACTTTTTAATGTAAAAATAATGATATTTTTTTTAAGTATTAAATAGTCGGTGTTATAAAAATTTGTTTCGGTTATAGTATTACGAATTGAGCTATCATCTCAACAGAATTAAATTAGAAAAAATATGTTTATAATTTTTAAAATCCTGTGGAAATATGTTGCATCAAATAACATAATACATTTCGTTTTGTTAGGAGATCACATATGCAACATTCAACTTATTAGCAAACGACAAAAACAAGTTGTTTACGGCCCCAAATATGCAGTCAAGTCTTTGAATTTTACATGTATTTATGTGGATACTGAGGATTTTTTTTTATATTATTTTGACCTGTTAGTCTGTGTCAATGTACTTTAGTTTCCTCCTTAACTCAATTTATTTATTTAACAATATTGTTGAATCGCAATAAAACACGTTAAACAGGTTATTTTCTTAAAATTTAATGCAATAATTTGTCCCTTTAGGTGGTGAATGACCTTAGGCTATTCGCTGCTCAAATCTCAAATGACTTACAAATTCCAAGTTCCGTACAAAATACGATGGGACTTGATTCATTGCGAAATTAATTGTTATTAGATAAAACAATATGGTACACACATGGAGACTAAATGGTATTGTAATATTACTCACCCTTTGAAAAAAAGACAGTAGTTGTTGAAATTATAAATTTTTATTTAATAATGAAGATATCATGATGTATAGGACAAAGTTTTTATATTCTTGCATATTGTTTTGGGTATTTATCTATATGTATAAATAAGTATATCAGAGTCTTGGCGTTAACTTGGCAACTATTTAAGTATATCTACTTTTCTGCAGCGTATACCTCTGGCACTAAGGAGCAGCTTGCTCAACAACATGTTTATGGATGATCATATAACTAACAATCTGGTAAATATCCTGCTGTTCTTGTAGCATATTTAAATAAAATAAATTATGAACAAAAAGGAACCTGCAAATGGATTTTATGCCTGAGTATATCTTTAAGGTCCTGATATTAAAGTTTAAATTATTAGTCATTAATAAAAAATCCGTGTTAACTCACGTTTTACATATTGTAGTTAATTTATACTATATTGAGCCAAATCTATTGTTGACTATTAAATTTAAAAATATACAATTTTATTATAACATATTTTAAATTTACAACAGAAGGAAGAAAATTAATGAAAACGAATAAGGCCCCGAATTGTTTTACTTTTAAATACGATATGTGTTAAATTTGAACCGATCTCCCCTAGGGTGGTTGGTCATCAATTTGGCGAGCGCGGGGTGAGGAACTGAGTACGGGGGTAAGCTCTGCCTCGTCTAACCCCTTATTTTACATTTCACACTCCGGGAAAATCGTTAGAGAAATCTGCGTAACGTGTATGTCCAAGACATACGCACACGCGCGCCCCTACTAACGGCTGTGTGCGTGCGTCCGAGCCACCCGCTCCCTCCCTTATATCGACGATGCTCCAAGAAATCCTTTTACCTATATGGATATGTTGGTGATTTCGCATGTTTTAAAAAACCATGCTCCAATTTACTATTAAAACGCAAGTTTCAGTGAAACATGTCTAACCACTAAAAATTGTTCTAAAAATGTTAAAAATAGTCGAAGAATTTTTTGCTTAAAATCTACCTAGTATTAGGATTAAAATTGTTTTAAGGTTTTTGTAAATAACCTTTTCGATTTGTAGTTTGTCTGTTTTTTTTAGTTTCATTGTTTTTCTTTCTGGACGCGTTATAATAACATGTATTAATGTGAAAGTTTATATTGACTAGTCTTTCGTATTTTACAACATAACAAAAAGGGCACGTGAAATATATAATGAACAATTGTTTAAATGAATTAGGCTTGGTTTAATTAAAATTCGTTTTTTTTTAAAAGATGCGAAGCACGGATGCGAAAACAGGCTCGGGGGGCGCCGAACAAGAGCAGTGGCGATCTATTGAAAGATGTCGCCGCAGGGTGGCAAGCCGAGTGGTCACATACATTATTACCGTACAATGTCGCTATGCAAATGTATGTAGGAAGGCTTTGTGTATACGCACTTACGCATAGGGAGAGGAGGGTGCCGTCTCCACATAATCCGACGCTTCTCCCCCAGCCAGCTCTCGCCAAAGATGGTTTTATGTATGTGAGTGTACACACGCGGCACTTTCTCTTGCAGCTCGCCACTGGCTTTTTAAGGGGGGTGGCGGGTGTGGGCAGGAAGGTGGCACGCGTTCCGTATGAGTGACCACGGGGCTCGGAACTCGCTCGCTTTGTACACTTATACTTCGTAGCACGCTTTAAAATCAGTAATCTTAAAGCCAGTTTACGCACAAATTACACATAGATGATGATATGTACTCTATTGAAACTCGTAATTAATGCGATTGGTGAGACAGGTAAACAATAACGAAACTTATTTTTAATCTCTTGGCCACACGGTATCGAATTAATAAAATTAGAATAGTAGTATGTAATTTGGTGCTTACGCTGCAAAAGCGTAGAGCAGCTCTCGGTCCGAACGCGTAGTCGGGGTCTCGTTTAATTGAGTATACTCAGCGCCCTCGCCAAATGATAATCCTCTGTTACCGAAATACCTGTAATAGATGTTAATTAGAACTCCGGCCCGCACCTTACTCAAAGAAAAAATATAATTGGAACAGGTCGTAATTAGAGATGTTTACCTAACTGTAAAACAAATATTTTCTTAATTTTGAATATTTTTTCCTCTCTCCAGGAGCAGGGTCGGGTTTAAGCATATTTATTTTACGCGAGAGATTTCCATGGCTGCAGGGCGAAATTCTTAATAATTTTCGGCAAAGGGAAAAAGCGACCGGGTCCTCCTTGTTCAGTAAGAATAATACTTAGTGATATCAAGAACCTTTGGAGTCGGTGCAAGTTCTGGATCAAAATTGCATTCAGTGGTTTGATCACAGGCGGTAACATCATGAGCATGCATTGAATTGACTCCTATGATAAAATTGAGCGTGGGGGCAGGCGGCCACGGCTCGTTTAAATCGAACGCACGTTCGGGCCCCGCCACCCTAAGGGTGTGTAGTGGACTTTTCGCTCGGCTTGATATATATTTTCCATTCCTCCCGATGTAGGCTACTGCGGCTGTAGGTTCCGGACCGCGGCGTCGGTGAGCTACTCGCATTTACATACCGCGCTCGGACGCCTCCTCCACTGGTTATCCTCCAAAACTCCAATAGGCGTATATTTCAATACAAATTTGAATCGAACTCTTCAAATATTCATTTCTTTCATAGAATATTTAGTTAGAAAACATTGACAATATTCTCTACTTTTCCATATCAATTCCTACTATATGTTTTCTTAATAAGGATTTTTTCTTAATAATAACAACTCTTCTGTATTTCTTTTAGATTTTAATAATAACAATTGTTTTTATTAAACAATGAAAAGAATACTTTCTGAATAGACGTTTGAACAAATCGTTACAATATTATAAATAATCGTACAGACGCTAAAACATATCTCAATAAAGCATATTTCAATAACTTAATTAACAGGGTCGTTTATTGTCTCAAACTCCCTATAAATTTTTGATAATCGTTAAGAATGTTTTAAAAATTTCAAAATTTAATTTAGTCTAATTTTTCAACCTTTTATCTTCTAAAGATAGATCGGGTGCAGGTATTTAAGGAACTAGAGTTGTGATAAAAATTTGTGTTTCCCTTTCACCCATTATTAGGTAAATTCTTTTCAACATTATTATGATCCTTAACAAGACGTGCAGGCCCAATGCTGATCATAGACCTACATCAAGGCTCTCTGACCGGTCCAGCAGCGCCCGCTTCCAGCAGTAATCAGCCAACCAATCACCATCATCTCAAACGAAAATTTTAAGTATCGTATTGCTAGTACACTTCAGTTAATATTAAACATTTTATGAAGCAAAAACTTTATAAATATAGGGAATATAATTGGCAAATCCCTCGTGAATTTTTGTTGATTCCGATTACGTCAGCAGCGAAACGGGGTGAGGCTGAGGCGACTGATGCGTTTTCCCTGTTTTCACTTTCAGCGACCCGGTACACTGTCCCCGTGGCTATTTTTATTTCGTATTGCTACAGAACATTTATTGACGTCAGATTGCTTTAAAAATAAGTATGAAATAAATTTTGCAATGTTCTATAATTATATTTAGAAATTTATCGTCGAAGTTATAAAGTTTCTGAACTGATTTATAAAAATATTAACTACTTTTTAAAGTGCTATAAAAAGGATATTTTGATAAGAGGTGAATTGTAATTATATATTTAAAAGAAAGTAATACCTATCGACGAAATTAGTTTGGACATGGATTCGTTTGCTCAATATATACGATTCTAATTTTGATCGAGGATTGTTTGTAAATGACATTTCATTCGTAAGGATTACGAATCGATATCACTAACTAGAACGCTCCCAGGTCCAATATGTAAGCAAATTTCTAAGCGAATCCCTTTCCCAACCTGTTCCATTTCCTATATCTGCATAATAGATAAAGTTATATACTACGTATGTAAATAAGTCCTCTACTGCCTATAGTACAAGGCCTCGATATATAGTTTAAAGCTATACTTATACATCGGCTTGACAATACTAGCCCCCTCATACCAGGATATTTTACTTTCTCTGGACGAGGCCCCTTAGGCGCGTCCTGTACACCGCCGAGGGGGGAAGGCGGCCCTGTCCCCCCTTTCGGCCACCCTCGGACCCACCTTACGCATACTATACACCATACAGAGAACTTACTCTGCCTCTCTGTATAAACTCCTTCATGTGTGTGTTTATTTGTGTGTTGTGTGTGTGTGTGTTTATATATAATCTACTTATTTAAATGCGCAATTTAGAACGTAGGTATTTCTACTTAAGCTTGTATGTACGCCACGCACGAGGTTTAAATCAATTTAGCGAGGAATTCTCTCTGAATGATTAAATCCAAATGGACAGTGTAACAAGTTCCTTTGTTTTAAATTTCGTCTCCATAAAAAGAGCTCTGTTAATAATATCTTACAGGAAAATAAGATTTTTATATCGACGCAATATTATTACAGCTTGTTTCTAAAATCAGCTTAATTGTAGTTAATCTTTTATAAAAATATTAAATTTACCAATACAGAGATACTTAGACTAATAATTTCTTCTCTGCTATTCTAAAATATAATAACACAAAGCCTTGCCATGGGTTCTTTTAGTTTATTAGGTGACCATGTGACATTGTACTCATTATTATCTAATATCTAAAACCGTATAGATAATCATAAAGTTTGCTATCGGCTAAATTAGGTATCATCTAATAATGTATCATTGTTAAAGCGCTGTAGCTAATGAAATTAATGAGATGACAAGTGCAATGTGTCAAGTGCTAACTTATACGAATAAGTGTAACGTCACAGCAAATGACCTTGTATTGCTTCACTGTGTGAAAAATTCTACTCATAAATAACTTTCATGTTACGATTAATCAATAAAAATAGTTTAGTCAATAAAAATACTTTTGCCATTTAAACTTTGGTTTAAATGGCAAAAGTTATTCGTTAAATTCGCTCACCCAATTATTTTACTAAACTACCATTTAAGTTTTAAACTTATAAACTAAATGGTTAATTTGCGAATCATCCAACGGTGCTACCGTTGGATGATTCCTCATTAAACACCTATTTATTCATTTATTTAACAATAATTTATACTGTATTGTAAAAAATAACAAAAAGGGAACTTAATTCCTACATTGTAGTTCCTCTCAGTAATATCCACATTGTAGAGAGTTCCATGTCAACTGAGTAAATTGAAAACCTATAAAAATACAAAAATTGCAACTACAGGTTATGAACATCAACACTAATCACTTTAATTATTATCTTTTAAACGTTTAAAAAAAAAGTTTTTCATTATAGATATGATTGCTTTACAGATTAATAAATAAAGAAGCCTCTAAAATATATTTTTAGCAAATTTTCTGTCTTCGATGTATTTTGTAATATCCTGAATATACAATAAAAATTAAACTACTCATATTTAAAAGTATATGGATTGAAGCTTCGTTGTCTTAGTAAAAAATACAAAATATAATGAGGTACGCTTAGGCTTGAATTTTCTCTATTATACCTGTAATGCTTTTCCGGAAATACTATCCTTCACAACGGTAATATTATTCTTGTGTCTGTACGATAATATAATTTATTATTGACAAACCAATGTCACAAAGAAAAGTAAGCTAGACTCGTGTAAATATTTATTAGTTCCTGTTTTGCAAGTAAATAGAATATGTATTATTATATTAATCTATATCAAACTGTGACAACAAACGTATTGTCTGTGGGCTTTGTGCCTTAAAAAATATATAAAATGTACTTGAAAAATATATTAGCTGAACGCAAAGAAATTGTAATTTCTTTATAACGTTTATTGAACATCATTGCATTGTAATGGTAAACCCAGGTATCGTATATCCTATTTACTGGTAGGTCCGAATTCAGTGACCATATAGGTAGAGACCACCGCAGCTCTTAGTCCAATCGGCGAAAGATAAAGCGACAATGTAGTGCTGTTAATATCAGGCTAACTAACAACACTTTGTTATCGGCTGGGTGATTCACATTACATGAGGTGACCGTTTAGAACGACTCATCGCTTCGTGTAATAAAATAAATACATTTTACTAACATGTTGCATAATGGCTGCATCACCGCCGCAAGTGCGCTGTGTTTTAAATACTTTCCCAGCTCAAAACAATTTATGAGATACACGGATATTTGGATGTTCTCGTTGTGTTATCTTTTTGCAGTTATAAATACTCAAAGCCGTTTTCCAGAAAAATCCAATCGTATTAAATTAGCCTCTTTCTTAACTCATAACATTTTAGGACATAAAGCCTTTATCTTCGCATCGATTGAAAGTTTTCGTGAAGAAGTATATTGACAGAAAATAGATTATGAGGTTTTTCAATAATTTTATTATAATGTATATTTATTATGTATTGTTTCTCCCAATACTGGTGATGAATGGTTTCTCTTGAACTTAGAAGTATATGGTATAGCTCGCGGTTTCCGGATCAGTGTGCCTGACTCGGACGAAGCTGTTAGAGTCGTCAATACATTTATCCGGATAAAAAAAAAAAAAAACTTTGGGGTGATGCGGCGTTGCCTTACTTGGCAGACGAATCACGTGTTCCCGTCGTGTTGCCGCACAGTGCAACAATCTTGCGCACAATAAGTTTTAACTTTATATTTGACAACATTATGCGGAGCGATATCGCACCGGAATTGCTAGATAAGTTAATCAGCCTGTTATTTCCCATTTACGTTACACTGTTAAGTTATCTAGATAAGAATGAATTAATAATTCTTCTCATTTAAAGTCTAACGATAAAACAACCTATACAAAGTTTTATACGATGACCTAAACATAAAAAAATACATAATGTAGCTTCATAACATTTACTGATCATAGATTTCTGTTGCCTATGTAGGTATAACCACAGCGTCCCCATCTACCGAATAGTGAGCATCACTGCTGTATTTCGGAATAAAGGGTGTTGTAGCTTATGAAATTACTTGGGTAATGAGAATTAACCTCTATCTCTGAAGACATGAAACATAAAGTAGTGCAGATGATTTTTGCAATGTCATTAACAGTTTGCTTCTTCTTTTCTTTTATTAGAGGAAGCAATTAGATGGGTATGGTGTTCACCTGATGGTAAGTGACACGCCTGCTCATAAAGCGACGCTAAGGTGATATACACATCACCACATTGCACTCGTCGCCTTGAGACAAAAGATGTTAAGTCACGTTACTAGTGTATAATAATTTCCCTAGCATACAGCACCCTTCAAACCGCAACACAGTAACGTTTGCACGGTACTATTTGGCGGTAGAAATAGTAGCTGCTTTGGTACCTACCTAAGTGGTCTTTGGAAAAAAGATCTACTACTTTTTCGTGAAATAAGAATAAATATTATTCATTGTAAACTTAAACCTTATCTTTAAATTAGTTATTAGAAGAGGTAGCACTACGTTTTTTTTTTTAATAATATGTGGTTTCCTCAAACTTCCCAGTATAATCATATTTTTCAAAAGATATCTTTTTATTGCTTTCAGTTCACATACGTTGAAATAAACATAAATAACAGTCTTATCAAGATGCTTTCGTAATCACATTTTATAGTAATTTAAAGCTGTTCGACGAATAAAACGGACTACTTTGGTTTGTAGAAACACTAATCCTCGCTAATGATGGAAAATTTACGATGCAATGTTTTAGTATTTTTATCCAAGTATACACACTAAAAGACCGGTAGAACACTTACGAATGTACTACTTCAAAGTTTTTTATATTATTACTATATACACCGTCTAAATATAAGTTTTATCTATATAATACATTACGTACTTTTTATTATGCATATATTGTTGGTGATTAACATAGTACGTAGTGTACGCAAATTAAAGTTAATTTAAAATTCTTTAAAAATACCGAGTAATTCAAAATACAAATCCCGAATAACGTTTTAATTTTGGTATTTGTAAAAGATGAAAGTTTGCAGTATAATATAATTAAAATTCTTTGAAGTACATTAAAACTAGCTTTCTAGCCGTGGTATTTAAAAAAAATTGTACTAGAACGCTCTCGGACGTATGTTTTATTAAAGTTGTAATTCCTAAAAAGATTCCACAGAGCTATTAGTATTGCAATTTTTTCACTTACTTGTGAAACAAAATAAATGTAACGACTTTCATTCGCAGCTTACGAGTAAAGTATGTTGTTCTCACCAGTTAAATCATCGGGGTGACGCAAAAGCTTCTTTCTATTACTACGTGCACAAGCTTCTGGAGAGAAGCCGTATTGTGGGATGAAATAAGCTAGTTTGGTGCTAATGGAAGGTTAAACCCAGCGTTAATCAGTAGCATTGATCAGAGCAAAAAGTTAAAGTAGCGCCATCTAACAATTTTTAGTAAAACTACGACAGTATTTCGTTAACTATCAAACATGTGGTTGCTTTGATATGTAAAAGATGGCGCTGATACTAAAAAACTGATATTTAAATTTTAAGGTCATAGCTTTCATTTTCAATATTTGAAAGTTTGTTTTCTTGGAGATATAATTGGATTTATTAAATGAAAATTTTTTATAAGACTTGGAATCATAAAAGTTCTTTACATATCAATTCTGTTTCACAGGTATTTAACCAATACAAAGACTTTTCAAAATAATAATGATTACAATTGATAACGAATTGTTAGACTATTTAAAAGTCACTACCATGTCTCATCACTTTCTTAATGATTTTACTGATATGTTAGTGAATTAAAGTTCTGTAAATTTTTTATTATTATTATTATCATTTTTCGGTTCATGGCTTCTACTGCTCTGCGCAATAATTTCGCCAATGTTCGGTATAAAAGTGAAATTCTGCTAATATGAAAGAGAATCCAGAACTTTGGCGACGACTTTCCATTCGTAAAACGAAAGACAACACAAACATATAGCACGTAGTACAGTAAATCGTGTAAAAAACATTATCAAAAAATATTTTCGTACGTGTCAAATGAACGCCATTTTAGAACTCCTGTAAATTTTTTTCAAACCGAATTAAATCGATAGTTCACAATGACAATGTCATGCGTTCCCTATATCTACAGACTATGCCGATTTGTTTTCATTTTCAACAGATTCGTAAATGTTCATAAATTTCAGAACGAATTTCAATGAGGAGTTTTTTATTATTATGACCATTAGTGGTTTTCCAAAAACGAGTCATCCTTCTCTGTCGGTTTGTTACAATTTTTATTCTCTGTTGCCTGAGAACTACCTATTGAGTATTTTATGATACAAAAACTACGTATTATAATATTTAGGTATAAATCAAATTGATATTTGTTTTAAGTATATATCAATATGAACCGACTCGTATTTAATTCAAGAAAATGTATAAAGAAAACCAATACTGACCGGCAGTGGTCTGTCATTGGTCAGTTAATAAACAGAAGAAATAGAAAAAATCGATACCTTACAATTTGGAGTTATATTAACTCTAATTTGTGCGAACTGTTACAAAAGTCGAAATAGGTGTTAAAATATTATTTTACTTATTTTTAACTAATGTAGCAAAGGGCAATATTTTATCGAACCGTTTTTTAACCCTTATCTTATATTCTGTGGCTCCATCTAGTATTTTTACAATATCACTAAAACAAAAATGCCGGTCGTAAAATATTATCACCTAAAAAATTCTTGTAAATTAGTATTATCAGTTAAAATGTGTGGGTTTTGGATTATTTTACGTGCAAAAGGATTTAGTGCTTTCGTGGATAATATTAAAGCACTTTGTGTGCTTAAACTTATTTCCATATTGATTACAAATGTAGGAATATTCTGTGTAATTTTTTTATAGTACATTAATAAATGTATTAAATTTCCACACAAATTTTATTATTCCTTCGGTCTATAGTGACTTAAAGTTTATACAGTCATTCATATCACACTGAATATCATTTTAGTGGTATTTTCTTTAATGCTTTTTGCTGCAGTATGGAAGTTTATTTTAATAATTTGGTACTGATTTTGAAGATGATAAAAATGGTGAGCATTTCATTATATGCACATTCATTGTACGCTAAATGTTCATTTTGCTTTGCTTTGACAGATATGTTTCAGAAGTGAATTTTTGTTTATTTCTTTAATTATTTATAGAGGCCAAATTAAATTCAGTACTCTATGTTAAAGTAATGAAATAATTTTTAATGGATGTTAATGTTACTTTTATTTTTTTATAGAATAAATATTATGTATTTTATATGCATTTCTTAAGCTTAAGCATTGTTTATTTGATAACAAATAATCACTAAGTAATGCCTTCAGTGTCAGCTTTTATATCAATTCATTCATTATTTTTGTAATGTCAAGGAAACTAATAAATGTTTATATGCAATCATGAAGCTTTTTATATTATGTAAGAAATTGATCAATTTCAGAAGACAAGTTTATAGATATTATATTCAATCATACACTGAATATGTCACGTTTTTTTTTCAAAAGTTACTCCCATAGATCTGTTGATACACGTTATTTAATAATAAAAGAAAAGGAAAATCGCGATGTACCTATCTTTGTATTTTTTTTTTGTAGGCCATTATATTCAGATGTTTTCTGCATGGTTCTTTGTGTGAATTATGTATTACTGCTGATTTCAAATGTATTCGTTATTAATATTAATACGATAGAAGCTGTGAAGGACTTTGCTTTTAGAACATCAATTGTTGAAGCACGTGATAGTAAACTATAAACAAATTTTTTAGTTAACTATTGTTAAAAAGGTATTAATTATCGACTTACTCGCCAAAGAAAACTAGGTTAACGATGTAATTAATTTTGGAAGATTTAATATTTGCTATATTGTAAATGTACTTCAGAAATTTGAAAGAAAAGAAATATTTTTTTATTTGGAGAGACTATTTTCTTCTTGTACCGTAATGTCATCCGCCTGATGTTGTTTTTATGTGTGTTTTTATATACATTTAATATTCTTTATATAAATATCGTCAAATTTGTTTAAAAATTATTTGTGTCGGGGACGGATTAGAACAGACTGTATCGTAATTTCCAGGATGTTATAAATGGCAACTAAAGATCAAGTTAATTAGAATAAGAAGCCGTTTTCTCTGCAACCATTACCTGCATACTGATCTCCCCAACTCACTTAGCATATACTAAAAATATTCTTTTTGATGCAAATTTGTACAAATAATCTGTATAAATAATTAAAATCATAATAAAAGTAAACATAAATTTCATTACAGTTTTGTCGTGTAATTTCTTGTAGTACGAATTTCAAACTATGAGTAATTATAAAAAAAAATTAAAGAATAATATATGATAAATGGGGACAGAGCAAAACAAATCAAAAGTTATTTTAATTTGTATATTAAATATGAGTAGGCAAATTGTGAATCATTAAAAATATGTATTCTTAGAAATACGATAGAGATATGGGGAATATAATGATACCATCTAATACAAGTGCCTCATTATAGTAGTGCCTTAAATAGAAGCGATTATTAATCGCGAATGTATACATAATCAACTTAAACTAACATGCTTCACTTGATAATGCTACAAAAATTATTCAATAATGAAAATAATTTAAATACTTTGTGGATAATAGTTATAAAATACCTTAATAAATAATTAGTTACATTCAAAACTTAAAAAGAAACATTTAAAGGAAAAAAATATATTAGAATATTATAATATAC
>DWLS01002653.1:0-17601 GCA_018246255.1 Pachliopta kotzebuea | reverse complement strand
TATAATATCATTTATTACTGCATATATAATTGTTAACTATATGAAGTAGTTATGTATCATATTATTTTGATATATACTTAAATATATATGAATATAATGTCGTACTCATTCGTTACTATAATATAGAATTATGGCATCTTCATCAGCCGATAAACGTCCACTACTGGACATAGGTTTCCCTAAAATAGTGAGGGTATTTGGGCCGTTTTCCCCACGCTGGCCCAATACGGGTTGATGAGGATCCAGAGCCTCGTTTGTTGATCACCAAGCACCGTGAGAAGGTAAGGTTGGTTAGATCTTGTGAGTTGTGTGTGACCCCTTCCACCCTTCCACCTTATTTCTTAAATAAGTAATGTTTCCATCCCCATGCGTGGGGTGTAAGGGATCCCATACAACACCTCACGAGACCCTAGCCAACTTCACCTGCTGATGCAGCCTGCTAATTAACAAGCGAAACTCTATTACAAAAGCCTATGTCCAGTAGGTGGAGATCTATCGGCTTATGATGAAATAATGATCTCTCTTACTTTAACATAAAAGTATTGTATATTATAATTATTGTATGTTAAAGTTAAATAATGTTAAGTAACGATAAATTCTTGAAACGTTTTATTTGCGAGATGAGATTTTTTTTTTAATAAGTATGAATTTGCAAACTTGCAAATAGTTTGGAGGATTTATTAAATTCCCAAAGAGAAAATTAATAAAACCGCTTGGAGTTTGTCGTAACAAAGCAAATTAATTAAGCCAATTGCTTAACGACGGACCAAGTAGATTCCGAATGGGAACGAATATTCAGCAAGTAATGGTTAGGTAGTAACTGTACGTAACTTGACTGAGATTAACTTATACTTTCTACACATAAAATAAACCGATGGAGTATAGTGTTTATATTGTGTAAGAAACATTTCATTGTGAACACTTAACTATTAAACAGTCTTCGATTGTATGATATAGAACTTTGCGGGATAGAGTTGGAACAGGATATAGCTCAGGCTATTCTTATATGGTGAAAGAAGTAGAAAATCGCACGATATTCTTAAAATATAAAAGAGAATACAAGAAACGATAAAGAATAATCAAAATATATAAATAGGAAAGTAAATAGAAGAGAAACAAGAATGTTACTGATACTAAATGTGACTGAAAACAATAATGTATTGAAGTTAAAGCACAAATTAATAACTTACGATACGGTTAACTGAGTTAGGACAAGTTTATGATCTATATGTGGGCAAAGGTTTTATAACTATAAGCGTTTTGTACCATGTAACCCAGTAGAGTAAGTTAGGTAAAACAAAAAGTAAAATGATTTAAGACGACGAGAGAAATGTGCTGTGTATACTATCAAAACCAGAGTCATATTTTGCGAAAACGTATGACTTATTATCAGGTGGACGCCTTACTCGTCTCGTTGTCTCATGGAATAAAAAATAAATAAATCTAGACTTCATTAAGGACAGGTCATTACTGTGACGACATTAGCTTGTTAAAAGGTTAATAAACATAACGTTTTAAGTGAGGTACTCACTGTACTTCGAAGTTAGGGTTTATTTTAACAGCTTAACAACATTTTAAAGTTTATGTTTTATTCTACGAGACGACGGGATGAGCAAGGTAATCACCTAATTGTTGGTGATACCTGGACACATGATGATAAATGCTCATAACAAGGCGTTGGGTAAGATATACACAGAACCACATCGCTTTCGTCGCTTTGAGACATGAGGCATTGTCTCGTTACCCCAGTAATTTCACTAGAATATATCACCCTTCAAACTACTACACAGTAATGTTACTACTACTATTACATTACTATTTGGCGGTAGAAATAGGAGCTGCGGTGGTACCTACATGGACGGTCTCCGGGCAAGGAAACCTTCCACTAATGGCTTACGCTCGTCCTTTATATATCTAAGTTATAGTTATATGCACGAGTTAAGTAAACCTTGAACTGTTAAATGCTGTATTATATAGTTTGTTGGTCTTTTAATATGTTACGGTTAATGTTTTCATAGTGTGAACAAGTTTAATGTTATGTAGAGATTTGAACATGATGTAATTTTAAAGGGAAATTCCTCAGCGGGTCTGCAGTAGTCGCGTCTTTGAAGATCCAAACTTCTCGGGGGAGGTATGACAGGCGTTTAACATTCCCCTACGTAACATATTATATCGCGGAGCCTTTGAAGGCTTGCCAATAGATCGACATTGGACTGTCGCTGTTAAGGAATTTTACATATACAGAAAAAAACTGCGATATGTGAACATTTAAAAAGCAAATAGTTTTTAGTTCGTTTGATAGAAATAATGTACTAAAAAGTTTTCATGGGCATTATTCAAACATATAGCGAATACGTGTTTGTTTAACAAGCGAAAATAATCATCTATCTTCTATCATCATCAGGTGATAAACGCATTCTGCTGAATCCTCTAAAAATCTCCAATATAATCAGTCCTGTTCTGTCTGCATCCAGCAGATTCCGTGTCCATATATCATCATCTATATCTTCAGCTAAATCCAATATAGATTTGAAGAATCATTTCTTCTTTATAGCTCTGTTTTCGACCTTTACATACCTTCATATTAAATCATTGTCAACCCCCGTTATACTTCTGGATAAAGCAGACTAGTAACTTACTTGTAGGTGAGGGATCTACAACTTGCATGGAACAAAGTTCATATATTAATGGGATTCGTTAATTTTTCTTTCCTCGTTTCCCTGTACGGTGGGACAGGGACTTTGTTTCCTAATTATTTAATATCATTTCTTATCTTTTAATTTCTTTTTTCATTATTTACAATCTTTATCTTCTTTCATACGTTGTCTTATAATTCATCTTCATCACAACGCCTCTCGAAACATCAATTGCTGTTATTCTAGATTATTCTATTACATTTCTTTCTCTACCTTATATACTTCTTTACATGTTTTCCTCTTTCTTTAATGGTATTCTCTATTTGTTTTCTTTACATTTTACTCCCATTCTTTACGTTATGCTTTGTTTATCTTAATTGTACTTTCTATGATTTCTCTCCAAAATTCTAACAATATCCGGCAACTTCAGTCTTCACTCATCAGAAATGCGATGCAGCCGACATTAATCCTTTTTGATATGGTATAGATAGATATATATCAGAGATATATCAAATCAGTTACAAATCGGAATATCTCTTAATCAAAAGTCCGGGAACTTCTAAATTAACTAATGACCAAATTCCCGTATACAAATTCGTCATACTTATGTATATATTCTATTATTTATTATATCTTTGAATATATTATGTATTAGTACATATATTGTTTATGTGCATTTATTATATACATTATATTTCTTTTATGTATCTAATTTATTATCACACTAATTTTACTTTAATTGCTCAATGCACCTAACTACCTCATATCTTTGCACCACCCAAAGTAGACTTTAAGATAATGGAAATAGCTTAAGTCTACATTGGGTGTAAAAATAAATATATGGTATATTAGGCAACTCTTCTATTTATTAGAAGCCTTCAGAATGTGTGCATTTAAGAGCTCATACGGAGCGCGGCTCCGCGGCGGAGGCTATTTCCTTTGTGCCGTTAAAAGGCATTCATGAGTTTTAAGTGTTTTCAGTATCAAAATGTTATTGTATTTTCCTTTATATCTAATGTATTCCCGATCTATTTGAAGCTTAACTGTGGACATAAATTATTGGTGGAATAATTATTTTTTTATTATTTAAGTTGGTATACACAGCACTATAAGGCCGTTGTCTCTGAGACGTAATGAGTCTTGCTACCCCAGTAATTTCACTAGCATACAACCTTCAAACCGATGGTCTTCTAAGATATACTATTATGGCTTAATGTTTTATTGACGAATCACAAGTACTAATTAATATTCAAAATTTGATAGGTTTGAACGCCAGCTTCCCAATGATTTTTTCCATTTACATGCAGTTAGTATAACGCCAACTAATACCACGTGCTCTGACGGTGAAGGAGAACATCGTGAGGAAACTAACATATCTATGTGATGACCATCTGCGATCGGACTAGTATGTGGAATGGAGAAGGCAATGCCAACACCACTACATTATAACTGACAAGGAAGTCTTCGTGTGGTTCACTACATATGATGACCACGATCCTTAGTCATGGGGAAATACTACTTAGAAGAAGATGAAACACTATTCATATAAATCCATCCTCTCTCTTTTCAGTCAGTGTACCATTTGATAGATAATATCGTGAACTGTAATGAACAATGATGAAGAATATTCATGAGCAACCAAACTCATATCATCATTATTTCTCAGAGTAAAGTTCTCACTTGATAGTAAGTGATACGCTTGCCTATAATATGATATAGGTTAAGATTATATACACAGAACCACATTACGCTTGCTTAGACGTATGTCTCGTAACCCCAGTAATTTCACTAGTATACACATTACTATTTGAAAGTAGGAATCATTCTTCGATAGTTACATTTGAACAGATATAAAAGATTTCCACTTTGTCGGGATGCCTTCTAAATTGGGAGTGTGGGGTGGAAGTGGGGTTGAATTGTCGCCTGATATCTATCTTCCCACACGTTACTAGGAAATTGATTGTGATAAGTGAAATAGTACTTTCAGAGATATATTTAATTGGAGTTAAGTTGGATATTCACCTGATGTTGAGTGATACGCCTGCCGATACAATACGCTGGTTAATGTGACAGCACCACATTGCTATAGATGCTGAGATGTTGTTTTACACCAGTTATTTATGACAGACTATCGACTTCAAAATCACTTTGTTTTGAGAACGTAGACATTGCTACGAACGGTACTGTATAGAAAAAAAACCGGCGGAGGGAGCAGTTTTAAGTTATCGCATAACTTAAATAATAAAGACATATCCTTGAATGTACACTATTTATATTTGTAGTACAACATCAATAAACTGAATTATACTTAATAAATAATAACTTATGTTAAGACCGCTCATGGACGCCGCTCTCTGATTTTATTATTTATCAAGTATAATTTAGTTTATTGATGTTGTGCTATAAATATAAATAGTGTATATTCAAGGATACGTCTTTATTATTTAAGTTATGCGATAACTTAAAACTACTCCCTCCGCCGGTTTTTTTTTCTATACAATACCGTTTGTCGCAATGTCTACGTTCTCAAAAACAAGTGATTTTGAAGTCGATAGTCTGTCATAAAATTCGCACACACCCGACGTATGGACCCCGATATATATTGAATGTATAACTATATTATATAATATAATCATTATCAGATAGACGTCCACTGCTGGGCTTCTCCCAATAGTGGGAAAATTTGAGCTATCACCTACTACTGGTCCAATTTGTATTGGTGCGAGTCAGAATTCATTAATTTAGAAAGATACACGAGCTTGGGTTGCTTGTGGTGTTGTGTGGGATCGATTAAATCCCTTGTTATGTATTATAAAAAAATAGTTTCTCTCTAAATATATTACTTTATTATTTTACTAATTTAATTTCCAACGTCATCAATTTTTAACTTTGATAAATTGTTTATATTTACCTGTTAACACTCTACTACATCGAAAGCTTCTACATATAGAATTTTCAAAATAATTTTTTTTAACTTTGATATGTGACTGTATAAAGGTGTGATGTTTAAATATGAAAATGGACCATAATTCGTACCAATTAAGCTAAATGACGTTTATGTTATGTTCAAGTAATGTGTCAGGCTTACGTTTATACTTATGCAGTGATTCATTTGGATGATAAATTTTCCTTTATAACACACGGCTTCAAAATTGGGGCAAGCCTTTATTTATAATACCATTATGTAGTACCAGTATACTGTGTGCCTGATGGTAGGCAGCTACCGAAGATTGTATACGGCTGCAGCACAAGATGTCCAACCCTGGAAAGTACCTTATCACAGACTAGTCAATAAAAAATATATATATCATAAATACGAGGGTAGTCCGATAAGTACTTAGTCTACGAAAGAAAAACACATATTATTAAAAAAATATATATTTCTCATCATAATCTCCTTCCAGCTCGATACACTTGACCCAGAGGTCCTCCAACTTTTTTAAACCGTCAGAAAAAAATGTTTTCGAGAGGTCACTAAAATAGGCTTCTGTGGCGGCGATGACATTCTCATTTGACTCGAATTTCTGTCCGCTGACTTAATTTTTCAAGTTTGGAAACAGAAAGAAGTCGTATAGGGCCAAATCTATAGAATAAGGTAGATGAGGAAGTATTTTGTACCGTAATTAGTTTAATTTAACTGTCACAACGGCAGAGGTGAGAGCTGGTGCGTTATCATAGTGAAAGAGAATTTATCTTCGCCAAATGAAGTCGTTTCATCTTCAATTTAAGGTCAAATCGGCCCAATAAGTTAACTCCTTTAATTGTTTTATCCTTTTGTCGGTAGTAAATGTAGATCACACCTTGTGAATCCCAGAAAACTATGGCTATTACCATCCCGGCCGATAAAATAGAACCAGTGCTGGTTGATGGGAAGCTAGACCCAACTCTATAGATAACCAGAGTGTGCCACGAGCTGATGTTGTTGAGACCCATGGGTTCTTATGAAAGACCCATTAGAAAGCTCATTTATATCCCAAAATAAATTTACTAAGAAATATAACAAAAAATTGTTATATCTTACATATTTTAAATCAATTGATAAGTTAAACTTTAACTTTGTAACGTAAGGAAATTGATTTAAATTATCATTAGTTCAAGTGATTTTATTAAAATTTATTAACCCAAGTAATAAATTGATTAATTAACAATCATTTTGCATTTGTTGTTTTTACTTAAGTTATCGTTTTGTCTTTATTAATAACTTAAGTAATTGTAATATTAACTCATCAAAATTATAATTACTTTACTCATTATAAACTAAAATAAGTAATATGAATATACGTTGTTTATGTTAGTGTTTATTTACCTTAAAATTATGAATTTTCTTTTATTATTATATTCTAATTTAAGGTCTTTTTATTTGTATTTATTATCAATTTTGAATTGACTATGATTTAGACAAGTGTGTGTGTTTAAACCAAAATTAAACTTGGCATTAATATTGAGGTGGGTACGGATAATGTTCTCAGCCATATCCGGTTCTGGTCGGCCAAACGGAAGTAGTGCCAAAAGTCACTAAGTACCATAACTATAGATATTTTTGACATCATTCTTATACAAATATGTTGCTTGGGTAATAATTACTATTTATATGGACTTCCGGTAAAACCAACTGGAGGAGGGTCTAAAAGTCACCTTGAGGGTATATATTTTTGATATCCTTATTGAAGTAAAAGTGTTCCTCGGCAAAAAATTATTTTTTCATGTACTTCCGGTTCCGGTTGACTAACTGGAAGTTGTCCAAAATCTATATACCTGTATATATATCCTATATAGATATATCGCAATATTAACAGTGAGAGAAACGACGTTACACAGACAGAGAGTTTATTTTAATTTTATTTCAAAATGCATATTTTCTATATAAACATCATCTCTATCTACGAAAGTACATAAATGTAATACTAAAAGCAGGATTAAGGCAGACTGCAAAAAGTTTGTTTAATGCTTAGTTAAAATCTGTTATAGTTTATACTTTAAATATATGTACATTGTTTGTAGTTTGTTTAAAATTTAGGAGCTTTTACTAAGATTAATCATCATGGTAGTTATTTATCTAAATTTTATTGCAATACCTAAAATTAGTGTCCAGTAGGCAGACTTAATGACCAGACACCCAAGACAACCAAGGAGGTGAAAGATGATGTAGTAGTTGAAATTTATTCATGAACATACAGTACTTATATATATGTACATATATACTTATATGTATTTACTAGTAATTGCTCGTTGCATTCGCAACTATAAATAATATAAATTTAATGAATACAAAACGTTGTTGCCATACCTATATATAACATATGTCATCTATTAATTCGGCATAGCGACATCCCATTCTGTACGGACGCACACCAAGACATGGAAGATTTTAGTATAATATACGTATGTTTATATATATATATGAGTTGATTTAGTACTTATTTAGACAGTCTTCGGTAAGATCAGTGATAACTTTTAACTGATTCTGGAGTAAGATCGCAGCTCCTATTTCTACCGCTAAATAGTAAAGTACAAATATTACTGTGTTCCAGTTTGAAAGATGATGTATGTTGGTGAAATTACTGGGGTAATATCATCATCTATTAAACGCCCACTGTTGGGCATAGCCCCTAAAGATCTCAACTCCGGCGCTGCAGATTCTTCACTTTCAACATTGCTTTCACTATATTTTCACTATTGGAGAATTGTTAAATGTTTTCAATTATATTTAACAGTTTTCTGCGAATTTAATGTGTAGCTTAACGACTTATTACATACAGGTAATTAAATTGTGCACTGCACAGGGGATTAATTGCGCTGCAGCGTCGGGGTTAAATGGCAATATTGTGCACAGATTATACCACAACATTGCACAAACATTACAGCCCCTATAATAATTTAATAATAACAATATAAAAAGAATTTGCTTGTGTATCATTGTTTATACGATAATTTTTTGCCAGTGTGGAATCGCCCATTATTGGGAGAGGCTTCTGTCCAGCATTGGATGTATATCGGCTGATGAAGATACCATAATTCTATGTTTTAACCGTTAATGTTATAGTTGTGAATGAGTGCGATATTATATTCATATATAAGCCTATATTAAAATTATAGGTCTCATACAATCAGTGTTTTTGTTGTGGTATAAGTGAGGTTTCAATCAAATTTTATATATTATATGTATATATATATATATATGTATATATTATTAATTCGGCTTTTCCCTGATATTATTGTTCAGGGGTTTTTTAACTTATATTTACATTATGTAATACTTATGCTATCTTATCATCTACTATAATAAACCTGTACATACACCTATGTGTACATAGTCATATTTAACTATTCTTATTTTTATTATTTACTATAGTACATATCTTTTAACAATATATTATAAACTTATTTCTAACTAATTAACATTTTATAAACTCGTTTTACATACTATATTTTATTTTGAATTTTTTTTTATTTAGTGTTTACTGGTGTTAGGTTAGGAGACCGTCTAGATACCACAGCAGCTCCTATTGCTGCTGACAAACTACATTTGACTTGACTTTATCAGCCGATAGATGTCATATTGGCTCCTCATAATAGCGGGTTTTGGGCCGTATTCCACCACTCTGGCCCAATGCGAGTTAATGGTAAGCTAGAACCTCGTCTGTTGATTTTCAGCCTGTTCCACGAGCAAGTGACGCTTTGGCCCCGTGAGGTATATGGGACCCTTTCAAACAACTTAAGATACTACGCCTAGCAATAGTAATCAAACATTACTGTGTTCCGGTTTAAAGGGTGCTGTATTCTAGTGAAATTACTGCGGTAACGAGACAACCATACTATCTTCATTAATCCCGCATTGTTATGTAAGCGTATTACTTATCAGATGAACTTCGACCTTTTCTCATCACTTCGGAGAATAAAAATATATATGTATTTAACAGCTGAAACACCCGCATTGTTAATATTTAACGAGTGTTTGTTTACACATGTATACACTGTAAATTAAGTGAAAATATCTGTACGAAAAACTCGCCCGCGTCTGCTTTTTAATGTACACCGTAAATCCTTGTTTTGCTTCGGAGCTTTTATTTTGTATGAACTTAATTCCGAACCAAAAATTATAACGGCAATGTTTTTTTAAAAAAAAAATAAGTCTTCGTCTTACTAAGCCTAGATGACTCACTAAGCCCTAGATCTAGATTAAATGAAAGAAACGTTTTAAGTCCTTCGTGTAGTATATTATATATGATATTTACTTGAATAGATTTCCAAGCAAAAATGTGTATATAGAAATATATACATGTTTCTACTTACAATAGATTAACGACTTCAAAATCACTTGCTTTTGAGTGACTGTGATGTCACGGATAAAAAGACAATTCTGTACCAAAACACTCACTTTATAATAAGTGATACCTTAGCCTATAACATGGCGTTAATTTAGATGGTATACACACCACCACAATATACTCGCTTTGAAAATGTGTTAATTCTTGTTACCATAGTAATTTCACTAGCACACAGCACCTTTCAAACCGGAACATAGTAATGTTTGTTTTACTACTTGGCAGTAGGAATGGGAACTGCGGTAACTACCTACACGGTCTCTGGTTATAAACCTTCCTCAAGTAATATTTCTATTTGTGTATATCAATATCGATCACGTAATACTGATATAGTATTAATAAAAAAATTATGTCCACTATTGGACGTTAATTCATCATCATCATCAGCTTTCAGTAGTCCACTGCTGGACATAGGCGTCTCCCAAGGAACCTCATTTAGTCCGATCATTATTAGAATAAATACTATATGTTAAACAGAAAAACCAGTTCCTCTTCTATTAAAGAAATTCGTTGTTTCTTTCACTCAGAAATTAGCGTAGTGGTCATTTATAACTCACAAATATCACTGTGGTCACGTATTTTAGTGAAATTACTGAGTTAACAGGAATAAATAATGTCTCAAGTCGAGTTAAAACTTCACCATCGCCTTTCGCTCAAAAAGCTTCTAAAAAAGCTCAATATCCCGGCCCAATTAGCTTAATTAAAGGACTAACAAGTTAGTAGTTAATAGGTGTAATATGTTATGTAAATTGGAAAGGTTTACTGCATCTGATCTTTAATGTATGTTTAACTTGTACAGCGGGTAGGCACAAGATTGCTTTATGGTAATTTCAGCCCGTGCTTTGTTACTGCGAACAAACATTTTAAGGTAGGAGGAGACTAGTATTTTTTTACTATACTCTTTACAAAGGGTTAGCCTTTTCGGACCCGAATGTTGCCATTATACCAAATCGGCTTACTAATTCCGGAACATTCTAAGCGAGCTCGTTATACCACAATCTCATTGTTACTTATTACTGTCACAAATTAAGGTCAAATGTTACGCGATTACAAATTAAAAAGCGTTGAAAATTAAAGATTACTATCTTCCGGTTTGAAGGGTGCTGTATGCTAGTGAAATTACTGGGGTAACGAGATTTAACCTTTATTTAAGCGTAAGCTCTGGGAGTACTACTTTTCCAAAAATAACAGAACTGGTAGTTGACATATTTGGTTATTGATCGGAATCCATACCATTTTTTTTTATTGTTAATTCTTTTACTTTTCTTCTATGTATATTTATATTTATGTATGTAAGTTTAAATACATATATGTATATTTTTACTGTATAGAATATATAGGATTATTATGTAGTTTATTTGTATAACCATGTTTGTAATTTTTTTCTTCTCTTCACATTATGAAAGGACGACTGGAAGAGAATGCCTTGTGGCATTATGTCCGCCTTCTTGTTCACTGTGTCTCTCTTGTACATAATGTTTTTCCTTTTGTTGTTATTATACAAATAAAATGTAAATAAATAAATTTAACTTCTTATATCTTAAGGCGAGGATCGCCACGGTGTTATAGGCAAACGTATAATTTGGCTGGTGAAAGATTTGCTCGTGTCGTCGTCACCTCAAATATTAAATAAAAAATTAATACAATAAAAAATATATACCCATATCAAGATATAAAAGCAGCATACTATAATATCGAATCTTTTTTTTTATATATGATGAAGCGATGAATCAAACAAGGCGATTTACTTAATGGTAAAAAATACGCTTGCCTATAACAACGTGGCGCTCGTCGCCTTCAGATATAAGATGTTAAATATCGTTACTCCAGTAATTACATTAACATACAACACCCTTCAAACCGCAATACAGTAATGTATGAAAAAATTACTATTTGGCAGTAGAAATAGGAGATGCGGCGGTACCTACCTAGATAATCACTAGTAAAGGAGAAGTAATACCTTCGCCTCCTCCGTTTCTAAGACCTGAAATTTAATTAAAAATTTACTCATTACCAGTAACAGAAATTAAAAAATACATTTCAAGACTTTGTCTATTGAATGGTGAAAGAAAAAATTAATAAAGTGCCTCACTTTCCTTATTCAGAGCACGTTCAAAAAGACCGTTAATTATTACTTTCTGTAACTGTTAACGAGAAAGTGTACTTACAAACTGACTACTGAATATTGTTTACATTCAAAGTACTGACATTCAAAGATAGTTACTAAAACAAACTTTTTTTATAATTTAATTTTATCGTTTAGAATAATATATATATGTTTACACATACATATACACATATATATATATATATAATCTCTTTTAAATTATTAATAAAAAAGTACTTCGCGATAAATCGAGGAGATTAGCAAAGCTTTATCTGATGGTAAATGATACTTGCTCGTTACAATATACTCCTTAAGATGCTACGTGCTACGTGCGCCTTAACAAGTAAGTTAAGTCTCATTACTTCAGTAATTTCACTAGTATATACCACTCTTCAAACCGGAACACAGTAATGTTTGGCTATAGAAATAGTATCCGCGGCTTACCTACCTAGATGGTCTCTGCCAGAAGCCTACCACGAGTAAATAATTAATTACCAGTAATTATAATTGTGGTGATGTTAAACATCGTGACCCCAGTAATTTTAATAGTATATAGCACTCTTCAAACTGGAACACAGTAATGTTTGTCAGTAGAAGGAGGAGCTGCGGCGATACTTACCTAGACGATCTGTAGCAAAAGAGGCTTACCACCAGTAAATAATTAATTACCAGTAATTATAGTTGTGAGGATGTTAAATATCGTTATCTCAGTAATTTTACTAGCATATACCAATCTTCAAATAGGAAAACAGTGTTTACATATTACTATTTGACGGTAGGAAAAGGAGCTGCGGCGGTACTCACCTAGACGGCCTGTAGCAAAAGAGGCTTATCACCAGTAAATAATTAATTACCAGTAATTATAGTTGTATAAATAATTAATTACCAGTAATTATAGATGGTCTGTGGCAGTAGATCTACCTCCAATGCGTCGCTAAGATATTGTTTTATATCATTCGTAATATTCACTACTAGTAGAAATACTAAGAAATTTTTAAAGTCTTCTTTTCTTTGTATCATCAGCGGATATTCGTCTACTGCTGGACATAGACCTCCCCTAAAGATATTCACTCCGATTGGTCCTTCTCTTTTCGGAAAGAAAATCTTCGAAAAAATACCTTGCCTTTTGAGGAGAAGTGAATTTGGAGATTTTTACCTAAAAATCCTTACGGTGGTCGTCCACAGCGTTTGGAGAGGTCACAGGACCTATGCTGGTACATCCTGTCCTATGCTGAATGGACTGAATTATGAAGACCACAAGACCTGCGTATATACAGACACGACGGCCGGAGACCACATCTAGCGATTCCTGTCAAGAATACTCGATATTTATTATATAATTCGATAATATTACAATTACATAGTAATAATGAAAATATTATTAATGATCTATACCACCAGTCGGATAAATTAAACAAGCATGGTGCAGTAACAATGATTCTAATGTTGATCGGATATTACCCTGGCCCCGGCTGCGGTCAGCGCACCCTCGTTAAATACGCAGCGTCGTAACCGCAACCGATGTATCCGATACACAATAATATCCGTTGGTAAACGAACATTAAAACCTATCGATAGGCTTCCACTATTATATCCTTACCCTCATCAATAACCTACTTTTAAAATTTTTAACTTATCCGTAAGCACTTTCTTTATTTTCTTTTTTAATCTTCCTTTACACTTTTGAGAGGTTAGGGTCATGTAATTTTTCATATCTTTTTTTAGAAGCCGTGATAGACTATTGGTTTGAACGCTGTTCTCCCATTACTAAGGTATCGAGTTCAAATCCTGCCTGCACCAATGGATTTATCAATTTATGTGCAGTTAATATAACAACTAATATCATGTGTTTTAAGACATGTATCAAATCGCGTGGTTGTAAACCTAAAATAAAGAAACATCTTTTCTTATATACCGTGTTATCTTTACATCTCTGTTCTTCTTCCATCACCTCTGCCTTCAGCAAAGCAAGCATCGGAAATCTCTTTCAGTCGCCTTTTACAACAGGCAGGGCTTAACTTAGTCCTGCCCTTGATAGCTGAATGCTATCCTAGCTAGCTCCATAATCCTACTCCGGAACTGAAGCAGGAACCTTCATGATGCTTTAAACATATATAACCTCTTTGGGAAGTTTTGTACTCACACGAGGGTACAACCCTCGAGAATTCGTCTTTTCAGTTCATCGGGCTTAATTCGGGAACTAATGACCGGGTTTGTAGGAACCAGTACGGCCTAATTGGATTCTTGTTCGGGCTGAATCCCATTTATCGGTACACGGTAGACTACGTGCTTACCTACAACTGTATTAAACTTTATTGTTAAATTTACTAGTTAATTCTTACTACTATCTTAACTATACTTTATAAAAACATTAATCTTTTTTCTTATTCATCGAGACGTGATATTAAATGGTACTCTTGCATAAAGGCGCTGGTTAAATTGATATACTTGATGAGACATATTGTCTCGTTACCGCAGTAATTTCAATAACCACCCTTCAAACTGGAACACAGTAATGTTTGCAGTGTACTGTTTGCTGGAATAGCAGTTGTGGCGGTACCTAGACAGTCACTGGAAATGGAGACCTACCACCAGTAATAGTTTCCGCTGTAATATGCCTAAAGATTTAGGTTGTTAAATATAAAAAAAAAATCTATAAAATATGTTATTGAATTAGACTTATCACTGTCTTTAAGGGTTGAGTGGAATGTGGTATGGGCTGGCGTTTCACTTACCATCAAGTTAACGCCTTGCTCGTCTCATTGCCTCATCATTAGCCGATACAGGAACTCTGTTGGATACAGACCTCCCCCAATAATGGGAGAATTTCGGCAGTCTACCACGACCCTGTTGCAACGAGGGTTGATGGGGTGCCAGAGCCTCGTTTGATTAGCAGGGTGCACTACAAGCACGTGAAGTTGGTTTAGACCCCGTGATGCGTTGCTGAACCTTTATATTCTTATATCTCATCACCTGGACCAGAATTACCCAATGTGGAGCGTAGGACCGCATAAGAAGGCAAATCTATTATTGAAGGGGCTAATTTGAAACTTTAAAAAAAGAGTGTCGTTATATATAGTATTTTTTGTTTTTGGGGGGATTGGATAAAAATCATAATGTTGGAGGTGGACATAGAAAAAATTTTAGGTATTATAATATAGTTAATTTATCTCTATTTTTTAATGCAACCGCATTGGGTAAAAATCACAATTTCGGGTGGGAGAGGAGAAAGAAATATTTTTAATTGGACATGGGTCAAAGAAGATTGAGAAGCACAGACAGGCGAAAAGAAAATTTAGCGTAGAAATAATTTTTCCTTTGCCGTAAGATTTACACAAGAAGGGATGGGTTGAATGGAACAAAACAAACACAACTCAATCAATTGTATGTTGTGTAAACAGTTTGATTTTAAGCCAATGCGCAAACATTGATTACACATACTTTAATATACATGCGTCAGCTCGTATGCTTCTCACGTATGGAGAGCTCGTTGTTCGGAGCCGCTCCATCCATTTCCTACTGCGATCGTAATTCTATTTTATTTTTGGTTAAATTTTGCATTCTTCCTTTGTGCTTTGGGGTCTACTAGTCTAGGGTCTACTACTATTGCAACTCCTACTACTCCGCCATCCAACATCGACGCTACAGATCTATTATTTGCTATTTAGTTTCATTCATATTTTTCATTGGATCATCTCTATAGTAAGCTCGTCACGGTCATAAGGTGTTAACTCTCGTTACCTCAGTAAATTTACTGGCTTCTTCCAAACCGGAACACAGTAACCTACTTTGATAGCCTTAAAAACAGAGACTTACCATCAGTAAATTTGATCATCATTTACTACAGTAGCATGATACGGATTGTTCTGTGTGATTGTTTTTAATGAGAATTTTTAAGTGAAGAATAACTGATACATTTCATAGTAATTATTACCATAGTAATAACTTAATTAAGACTTTATACATCTAGATTTTTCATATAATAAATTATGAAGTTGTTCTGGTTTTAATAGTGATAAATGATGTAAAGTTTTTGAAGCTTTTTAATGAACACCGCAACTTTCATAACTGTTTCAACTTACGTACGTTGTTAATATTTTCTCTACGGCACTAAGCTAAGGATAACTTGAAACTAAAATGTAAATTTTCTATTACACGTAATGTCTTTTGGAAAGGTTACGAATATTCAACAGTTAGCAAAAGTAGTAATATAGAAAATGTTCCTTCTTTCATTAGCCGATAGATGTTAATTGTTGGACATAGGATTTGGGCCATCTCCCACCACGCTGGCCCAATGTAGGTGTGTGAGGAGTCGGAGCCTCGTTTGTTGATCAGCAGGGTACACTACGAGTAGATTTTTTTTTATGATTTTCTTATAAGGTTGACTACGGTTCAGGGAGTTACTGCGCAGGACTCCTTGGATAATGTAGTCATTTTTATATATACATGCCAATATAAATTGATACAAATGTACTAGTGCTAGGTCCTATTACAGCCGATAAATATATTGTGTAAACATTACTATATTACAGTTTGAAGGGTGTTGTAGTTAGTGTTGTTGAGGTTACGAGACTTAATACTCGGTCTCTAGGCCAGCGTAATGTGGCGCTGTGTATACCTCCTTAACTAGCGCTATGTTATCGTATCACTTATTATCAGGTGAAAGCTTTGCTGTCTCGAAAAAAAAATTAAGTCTGGATATGATATTTTCGTTATCTACCGTTGCGAGTTTTTTTTTTTTTTAAGTTAATCGTCGGTCCCCGGTTCATTTGATATTCACACAGCGAGCTCTGTACGTGCGATGAGAATCCATTGTTCTTATTCCTATTACAATAATATTAAACTGGAATTAAATTCGTTTGGTTATGTGTTTCTATATATTTTTATCCCTACTTTATCTTCATCAGTCGACATAGACGTTTTTTTTTTATATTTTATGTTATTTTCAAAATGACAACTTACGGCTATTACATGTAACATTAAATAAAGTCAAGAGCCATTTATAACTTATAACCGATAGATGGTACATATTAAAAAAATAGTCCACAAACAATGACTATTCACCCAAGACAAACACAAACAATCAATATAAAAACAGAAAACATTTCAACATAAAAGTAATCTAAACAAAAATACAACATTTGATAAAGGAACAAAAACAACAAAAAATTAAAAGTGTAAAAAATTATAGTGGAGTGATTTGAGCCGGTTCCTAATACGTTGGCCCAGTGCAGCTTGATGAGGAGCCAGAGTCTTGTTAGTAGATTAGCAGACTGCACAGTGAGCAGGTGAGATTGGATTGGGTCCCGTGATTTGTTGTGTGGGACTGAGTCGTTACGAGGAGTGAGTTGTTGTGAGAGACTGAGTCGTTGTGGGAAACTGAGTCGTGATGTGAAATTGAGACGTTGTGGTAGAATGAATCGTTGTGTATTACTGAGTTGTTGTGTGAGACTGAGTCGTTGTGTGAAACTGAGTCGTTGTGTGAAACTGAGTCGTTGTGTGAGACTGAGTCGTTGTGTGAAACTTAGTTCTT
>DWLS01002652.1:0-17602 GCA_018246255.1 Pachliopta kotzebuea | reverse complement strand
ATATATATATATATTATAGTATAAACATCTCTCCACTTTAGTAATATTTTTCACGTTAGACAGTCCACTTGATTAATCCTTCAAACAGACCCAAAAGTTTCAGTCAGTTGAATTTTATGACATAAAACCGACCTATAAAGCAAAAATTGTACCCGCACACGACCGAAATGTATGATTTATTGCGGCTCTGAGAGAGATCTAGTGCAATTAGAGTTAGCCTGCGGGCTACTGCGGGTTTGATTTATGGTGATTCACAGTAATCATGCTCGGACAGCCTGTGATCCGGCCCGTTTCTATTTTATTACGGAGCCCCTGATGTACGACTCTTCTCTGTGTGGTTATCGACGCCATCTTGGCTTCGATTCGCGGCAAATTGCGGTCGCTTTTGTGACATTACAGTGCATTTTTAAACGTAACCGAGATGTTCACGTTTAAATATATAAAAAAAAAATCATCATCATCATTTTAACTGACAGACATCTACTGCTGGACGCAGGTCTCTTATAAAGTATACCAGAAAACACGATCTTGTGCTGTTTGGATCCAATGGTTCCCAGCGACTCTTTTAATATCGTCTGACCTCCTAGTGTCGCAGAATCGCAATTCCAGCACTTTTAAAATAATTAATATGGATAATTATTTCTTTAAAAAATCTTTCTTTTGAAGAAAATCAGTCGTAAAATAGTATGTGATAAAAAATATGAAATTTAAGCTAATATTCATTAAGCATTCAAAAACCGATTAACATTTAGGCGATACTTTTTACCAGTTAAATGCGAGTTCAATATGACGGAACAGTTGTTTGGAATGGTTTAACGTAACCAAAAAGCAATAAATGGAGCACTAAAGGTGACACTTACATAAAGAGATCCACATAACACCGCTGATACCGCGTCATCGGCTGTCGTCGCGCCGCTACGAGCGATAAACAAATCGTCGGCTCCACTCACTCGTCCCCTCTATCGTGACAGTAAAAACTTAACTATCCGACAACACGAAGACACCTGAATATAAATCACAACTTCTAGTAAACTTACTTATCGAAATATGTACGACACGATCGCTCCACACGCATATATCTCGCGTGACCGTCGACCATCTCAATGCAAAGCAATCGCGAAAACTACGAGACCAACCGTTCCATAACTTCTCCGTCTCCCAGTCAACAGTGAAATGTAAATTCACGCAATTACTTTCGTTTCCCACAAAACTCAAAATATTTGACCAGACATTAAAGTTATGCAAATGTCACCCTTTGAAATTGGAGTAACAATCATACAATCATTACAATTTCGGGATACTTTGTCTCCTTTTTTTTATTTAAAGATAACGTCGAACCTTTTCATAACAAAAGGCGCTCGTAATTTAACTAACGTACGGATAATTTATGAAAAGTATATTGCTGTATTGTTGTTCCACACTTTCGGTTTCAGCGTACTCATTTGCATAACAGGACGCGGACAATACTCGAACACCCTTCCTTGGACAATCCTTTACGTTTCACTTTTAAAATCGTTGCATTGTTGATATTGCGCGAGTGCAATAAAATCATTGCGAATTTACACGGTCCTGTTTATTGTAACACATTGTTGGCATGGGCACTAATTTTGACAATTCTTAAAGAAAATTTTTGTAAATTTAACTTATGTACTTTAGAACAAGCGATGAAACTTTGACAACTTTTGTCTTTCAAGATATTTTATTTAAAATTTGATCTCGTAACTCAAACTATACGTTACATATCTTCTTTATCGGTATCACTCTTGACAAAGTGGTCGTAGTCATCATTTCAGGTGTTGGTGGCAAGTTTCACAAATCGCCACCATTCCTCTCTTATGGTCGCCTTCCTCGAGCATTCATGTAGTGCAACCTAACATATATTAAAGGATTAATAACACAACAAATTGTAGTGATTATTTATGTTAGTTTTTTAATTTCTGGTGACGGCGAACTTATATCTCATCATGATTTCAGCTTATCGCTGACCGGTTGCGGAATTATTTGTAGCTCATATACTTACAATGAGATAGGGGGAAAAACTAGTTAATAGAATGAATAGAAATTACCCTATCTATATACTTCCGAATAAATAATTTCTTATAACAATTGCTTTGAAAATAATATATCCTGTGAAATATTAATGTTTAGTTTTTACGTAAAAAATTATCTGAGAGGACAGCAAAAACGTATTATATAAATTATATTATAAAGTTATGTCCTGAAACTGAATGTTTCTTGTTAATAATTTATAGACACACGAGTCGCGCGCTTGTATTGTTTTAGTGTCTAATTTGTGTTAATTAAATAATAATCATAAATGTTTTATAAGTGGTCGTTGATGGTAAAATGGTTGAAATAAACGCCAATAACACACGTCATTATGGCGTGTAATATCGTTTTACAACTTTAAGGCAATAAATAAATTGACTGCCGTTCGTACATTTTATTACGATTTAAAAGTCGTTGACTGTTTGAATCGAATAATTGATTTACGTCGGTTATTAATGTAAATTTGATAGTGTTTTCAATAGCTCATTTTGCTTTTGTATTAATTGATTTAGATCATTAAGGTTGGTTAATTTATGGACATAAACTAACGGTCTGTGCTTAAATATCATCAGTTGAAAAGAATAGTTGAAGACGGGGATAGTTTAATTCAATCTTACCTTTAAACTTCAATTTGCAGAAGGCATCTCATGGTCATAATGATATAGCTGATTTACTTAGCCTTTGACAGTATACTATCTTATATTTATGTATAATATTTTTAAAGCAAGTAGTTAATATTATCAGCGTATGTATTTCATTCTTCTACTATAATGTATTTCATGTTGATTGATCTTCAAATTGATTTTAAGCAGACTTAATTGTAATTGGATTTTATTATTACATTTATTTTATTACAAGCGAAAGTATATACTTTTATAAGGTGCACTAAGTAAGCAAATGACACTTCATAAAATAAAACTTAAGCGACTAAACGATCGCACGAACACGTGCAATTAGTTATTAAAACCATAACCGGGCGCGAGTTAGTATAATCTGTAGTACATTAGAATGTTAATGATCAGACTTTTGTACGAATGTTTTAGTCTTCGGCCGTTTAACACGTGTTAATAACCAATAAAACAGTTTAGTGGTGTATAAAAAGTTGAGATTTATAACGAATAGGTAGCTAGTGCATTATGATCGTTCGGCGCGTGCCGGTTTTACTATGTGATTAAAATCAACGCAGTTCATGTTTCATGTTGTTTCGTCTAGCGAATGTATCCGGAAGTGATTAAATTCAACGGCTTTACCGTGAGAAAGACATTTTTGACAGTAAATTCTTACTACCAATTGTCAAAGCTTATCGGATGCTAAACATGTGGACCTGGAGAAAAAGGCTGAAATAATCAAAAGCAAACAACAGTTTAGTTTCAGCTTAAATATCAACATATATCTTCGTCGCCACTTTATCTCCACTGAGTAAATTTGACTAAAGAAAGAATAATCCCAGCTAAATAGCAACAGCTTTATTTGTATGTGTTTAACAAAACTACGCACGCTAGATAATCATCCGGTCATACAAAATAAACTTGTTTCGTTTACGTTTTCATTTACATAAACCGTTTCTTGATCTTTCGTCCAATACCTTATAAAAAACATTTCTTTCTCTACCTGACACGATTTTCCACTTAATAATAAACATAAGTATTCCCAAATTCAATCGAAGAGTCTCCCATTGGTGTTAGTTAAGAGAGTAATATCGATAAATTTTGTCCAGCGTTATTTCGATAATACTCCAAACATGAATGTGGTAGGGTGAACGGGTATAATACTTTTAAGACATGACCATACGAACATGAATAAATCACGCCAGTACATATAATTTTGTTTGTATGTTATACAGCTTATAATATTTCAATTGGAATATTGCCCAATTAATTCTTTACGATCCTTCTTGTATCTGAAAAAAAATTGAGTGTTATAAGACAAGAAAAGCAATTTTACCGATGTAATTTTAAGTTAAAATCTATTTTATATTTATGGCAGAGACATTAATAAGTGTTCATTTCGTACTGAATGCAACGCGCTTTGATATGCATTTGAAAGGTTCGACGCACTGTTCGCCTACGCTCGTGTGAAGGGACATTTCGGCAGTGGCGTGGGAGCGGTATCTGGGACGGGCTGATCTGGCGGGCAGAGAGTCGTAAACATACGGAATTAGTGCTCCACCCGCTAACCGGTGGAAGAAAAAGGTGTTTTATATTTAGAACCCGTTGTAATCCGAGCCCGACGCCCAATATTTAACTATGATGGTACATAACACAGAACGTGTATTCAAATTTGTAGAACATAACACAACGGCAACATATGCAATTTGTAGATATATAAAACCGATAAAAATATCATATACTTCTCACAACATTCCGCAAAAATTTTTAATGATTTTTAGAGTATTAACTTTACAAATTATTATACTAAAGTAATACTTTTTTATAGTAACCAAGGTTTAGAAATATCCTTTGAGCCTCGCAAACTATATTTGCTGATTAAGGTTTAAACTTCTACTGCTGCTTAGTTTAATGAATAAGTACAAATGTCTTAATGTTCTTAATAAATTCATTTAATAAACTCACTTTAAAGTTTTTTTCATAGCTTACTGACCGTCCAGGTATTTGAAAAGGAAGTGCATTATGTACAGTCAACGTATGCAGAAACATTAAGACTTTTTTCTTCAGAATTCAAAGTATACTTTTAAAATTTACTAGGTAATTTTATTAAGAATTATTGTTGTAATATTTGTATGTATATTAAGTAACAAAGATTCAAAAGATAGCAATGCAAAACGATCCACATAAAACCTTTTCGCGTTTATTCGCCGCAGAGTGGTCCATTGGGATTAATTACACCATAATCACAATCACAAGCCTCTGTAAACATTATAACTTTTCCCATCAAATCGTGATGGCGTGACATGAAATTAAAACATAACACACCCCTATCCATCAGCCGGTTTAATTTTTTAATCGAATTCTAAAGGGCTGTGTCATGTGGGAGGAAACTAAATCATAATGATATAAAGCTATTATTGTTACATTCTGCGGGTCAATGATAACCTATTAAAAACATTAAAAGCTTACTAAGTTTTTTTTTTATAACAAAAAACATGTCGTTGGATAAATTATAAAGATGAAAAATTTTGCAGTCACCTAACGTAAAGTAGTTGTAGTTTCGAAATTTGCTCTAGAATTAAATTAGGACTAATTCTACAAAACAGCTTTAGCTACAGTCTTCGTGTATATGCCTGATAAATAAGAAACTTAAACGTAATAAAGACTTTTTTACATTTTAAAACTATGCGCGAACTCATATAGTATTTGTATGACAAATTCAACAATTTGTTATACAAATACTATATGAGGAAATGAATATTGAATAATGTATCATCCTAAAGTCGCAAATGCACCACAGACCATTTGCCCGGAACTATAGGTTGGTCAGAGTTATATCCCTTAGAATGATAGGGGACATCAAAAAGGCTCCCAGTCTTTTTTTTATTATTTATGTAATATTTTGCAATTTTTAACAGAAGGGTGGATCCCCTCGCTAAAGGGTGGGCTCAGACTGAATGAATTTATTGTCCTTTGTAGATAAACATATCAATTTGTTGGTGCTTTGTTAGTGGAATAAATATGTGCTACTATTGCTGGTGGCCGGAAAACTTCAGTTGCTTTGATGACTCTTATCTGGTCGCACTTGGTGCTTCATTTATGTGTACAATTCAAAATTTTTTAGATTTTTATTGTGTCTATATTTGGATTTTTAGAAGTTTGGTTTGAAGTAAATAAAATTGGTACGTAAGTATATTGTAATTTTTCACAAGTTTGTGTTGGATTAGATATACGTGTAAAAGATGATGTTAAAGTGATCTGTTACATATGTTAAAAAGTTTTTTTTTTTTTATCACAGTTTACATTTTTTCAATATTTAGATAAAAAAGGCCAAGTATTCTTTTGGACCATGCATATTATTAAAAAACTGAAAACTATCAGAAACAAGGCAATACAAAAAATTTTTAGCGACATTATTTATTTTCACCATCTTAAAAAGCATTGCATAATATTATTTAAAGAAAAGTAATCCTTATTTATACGACAATGTCCGTCCGTCCGTCGGTCCGTCAACAATTTTTAATCTCGAGAACTACAAGGGGTAGGAGGCTGAAATTTACGTAAGCATACAGACAGATCTCGCTTAGATAAGATCAGAGCCGTTAGAATTTTGTATGGGCCACTTGTATGTATTACTTCCTCTTAAAATTTTATATAAAATTTCCAAGGAGGCTGAAAATCCTTAAAAAAATCTACTTTTCTTTTGTTATTAAGATACACTCTTCAATTTAACATTTCATGGAAAAAAGTCTTCATAAAAATTTATGTATTTGTTATTTCTTTCCTTAAAATATTATTAATCTTGTAGTGCATTAATCATACATAAATTTTATTATAGGTTTATTATATGAAAAAGTAACTTGTAATATAGGTAAGTAAACTTACTTTTATATCTTATCATCAGCTGTAATAGATTTCCATTACTGGACATAAGCCTTCACATACATAAACTGAAAATTTGATTTGATTGAAAATTACACCCATAATGCAATAAAATGTGATGCATGAAACGTACTGGAGGAACGGAACGTGTTGTTTACCCACTACCATCGTCCATCTTTCATGCTATGGTCGTATCCGCCAACCACTTCCTACAGAAAAAAAATCAGAATATCATCGGTGTTGAGCCCCCACCGAGCGACTTTATCCGTGAATCGATTAGAAAGCGAGCGAATAAAATCGATTTTCCTCCAAATTGTGGAGCCGTAAAGCGTTGCTAGTAGCAGTTTTAACGTTAGAATTGTTTACACGGCGGCGTCGCGAGTGTAAACGATTGTCGATAATTGATGATTTGATTTACAACATCACCAAACAACCGGTGTTTGGACGATCGGGACCCGATGCTCCTTTGAATGGAACGAAATTACAGACTGCTGTCTGCCTGGCATGGATCGTGCGTTTGCGCTATTTACATTACCAACATCATGTGGTTGGTAATACAATAAGTAGCAATTTTCTAATAAAAGCCTAAAAGAAACTAATATTAGATCAGTTGTAATATTTCTTTAAAAAGTTATTTCGGTACAAATTTGAATTATTATTTTTTTAATTAGTACGCTTATAACGTTAGTAAAATTCCAGAGTGCTTCAAATAAATATGCTAGTATATAAATGGAAACCTTTTTATTAGCCTTATGACTTGAAATATTTAAAAAAAAATGTATATTGTGTACGCTGTTTGTTTCTTCATAAATTGAATAAATAAAAAAAAAGTACTAAGATGCCGATTAATGAACGAAGTTTACTTTCGTTATTTTAAGATAAAAACATTATACGTTTCAATTAACAGTTGATATATGTAAAAGCGCTATAAAAACAACATAAAGGGGTATTACTATAAAACAACAAGCTAAAGTTCACGTTGCGGCGGCGAATAAGAACGAACGGCTTCTTATCGCGAGCCGACAATAAAATATTAACAAATATCCATTAAAAAAGCGTAATCAGGCGATTAAAGGTCAATACACTACCGTACTCTCATAAACTGTACGGTATGTACTATAAATTTTATACAGTACAAATAAACAATGAAACAATCCGCGCTGTGATGTCAAAGTTTTGCGGTAGGTTATGGAGCGTTATTACTCTCTTCCTTATTTCTTAATGGACTTTTATATTGTGGATTGAAGAAGCTATCTACGAAATACCCTTTAGACCATTGCATTATCTCTATCATTAATTTATTTGAAATACGTACATTGATAGTAAAACATAGTAATAATAATAATAAAATAATACGTTAGTTTAATGCATTGTACACAAGCAGATATAGTAACATGATGAGAAGTGATACAACTCTGTTGTTATTATTAAACGCTTTTAATTAACTTTATATATGTATGTATATGAGTATTAATGTATGTTATTATCAGGACATTATATACGTTTAGTTTAACATTACCCCATTTTTTTCTTATCTACAACTAAATCTCCTCCGGTATCAGGATGAGTAAAGAATATTTAAAGGCACTTTCAAATCTGTCCATCGTAACTATGTTTTGAAGTCATTTAATTTAAAAGAGTTTTAAATTATTAAGATCTGTGTTTTAAAATGAAATATCGATATAAATGTATAATTTATATTATTAAATATTTAATAGTAATATTTATTCAATCATGTTACTTGTTTTCTTTCCATTTGCACATACAATAGATGTAATTTGTACGTCTACGGGTTCAATTTTAGTCAGAATGAAAAAAAAGCATAGTTCTTTTATTGAAGTGTTACAGGACAGTGCTGGTACATTAACTTTCGATTAATAGATGATTAGCTGTTCCAGACGGCGTTTACGATTGTTTTGCAATAAATTTGTTTTATTGAGTATATCAATCTTAGCACATTGCGTGCCCTAGCGCATGCCGCTTGCGTTTTGACCTTAGCCGCGGAGTATTGTAAATTATATTTTACTATCCACAATTTAACTTGTTGCCGCGATAAAGAACGTCGTTTCCTTTAATGGTACGCTTATTATTACTTTTATAATCTATCCCTACATAATTACTTTCCATGATATTTTTAATACGTTTTTGATGTAACTGTGTCATGCATTGGAAATCAGTTTTGTTTTCCTTACCTTCGTAACAAAATAGCGAATAAATATATAAAAAAGTTTTATAAGTAATTTACAATCATCATCGTCAACAGACTGCGGCAATCCACTGCTGGGGATGCTGATTGACAATTCCAAAAGTGAATTATTAAGTTTAAAGCACGGATATTGTTGCTACTGTAATAATTTCTAGTTGACCATTTAACAGTCTATAGTGATTCGAATCATAATCAAAACATGAAATAATTATGTTATTAGCTAAGGAAAACACCATCAAGTTTTGTACTAATGTGTGCATATGTGAGTAACACTTAATTCGTTGATATATAAGCAGATAGGAAGGAGAACAGTAAGACAAGAAAATATTACATACAATCTCGATAACATTACTTTTTATTACAACTTATGTGTCATTTTGTAGTATCATCATCAACAACAGCCTTCGGCAGTCCACTGTTCGACATAGGCCTCTCTCAAGGAATTTTGTTCGTTATATATATAATTTTGATGTTTAATAAAATTAAATATTAATATAAACGTTTCGAGCAAGGAAACGCTTTTCGCGCGGGCGGCGACTCAACTCAGGACCGCCATCACTTTAAAGGCAGGCCGTAAATTCTCCGCCATTAATATTTGCTTAACTTACCATAAAGTGAAGTGGCAGGCACCGAGCGACCTGTAAAACGTGCACTTAGTAAAGATTATCTCCGCGGTGCCTATGTGGCTGTAAATAATCCACGTTACTGCACTAGGTACCCAGGCGCGGCTAATTTACGAGTCGGCTCCGTGTATTATTGAAGTCGAGTGCATTGTGCTACTACTGTGAAAGACTTACATGGCCTAATTTTCACGAGTACATTTCTCTTCACCGTAAATACCATAAAAGGTTTTTTTTTAAAGATCCAATGTAATGTAAGGGCGAAATAATTAATCAACTCTACAGATAAACCAATTGAATATCATGAATTGTGTAATACTCACAGTATAATTCTATTTTTTTAATATTATAATAAAAATTATAATTCTGTGTTATTATTTACAGATCTCATCAAAATGGTTTAATAAAATAGTTGATCTCCCGCAAGACGTCGTCTAAAAGGTATGTGTATAATGTTATTATTTAATTATACATCTATTAATTTAATACGCGTTATAAGCATACATTTTTTGTCAATCATATTCTTATAAAATACTGTTGAAATGACTACAGTAGTAAATGTAAGAAGTTTCTTTAAATTTGTCTATATATTTAAAGAACGAGAATCCAGAGCTTAAGATAAACTTCCGCCATATTTTTCTTTTAAATATTGCATCCCCCTCTCTCGAATCAAAGGAACACAATCAGCTTCTCTAAAACGCGTTCTTACGTGCGAAGGGGATAGCATATTATTTTTAGTTTCAAATACAAGCTGAATAATAAGAGCGAAAAGGACAGGAGATAAACAAGTATGGCGTCGCTTGATCGACGGGACGAGTTCCGCATCACAGTAAAGTATCTCGCACACAAACGTATATATTTCTTATGTGTGCATTTGAATTTAGCTCTTGTTGGGAGGGTCTTTGAAACAGTTCTCCTAAACTTTTGGCATGGGTTTACTTTACTTTGGCCAAAGCACTTTTTATATTATCCTCTTCTATTGACTTTTTTTTAGGTAATAGCATTTTAAAAACGCTACTATGGTTTATTTTTAAAAAATTATCAAAATTTCTGTCCGTAAAATATTATCAACTTCTTATACAGAAATACTTAATCCCTTTTGACAGGTTTTGTAATGAAATATTAAATTTTTTTGTATTCTTTACACTGTTTTTCATAACCAAATAAAACTTTTAGCAATTATAAAAGTACGTATGTTACTACTGGGTAAAGAAAAACTTGTATACATTTTTTAAAATCGGAAATGTTTTTGATCTCTGCAGTGACCTCTTCACGTAGAAATTCGAGGAACAAAACCTAGATGGCGTTATATTTTGGAGGTGTAATAAGCTACAGTGTATAATCATTTTTAAGCTAATTTTTAACCACTATCTCGGATACTTATGGTAGTATGATAAAACTTTAATTGGGAAGGTTATTTTTTCTATAACTGTTTCACTAATAAAACTTAATGTAACAGTTTAAATTAATTGTGTGATGTCGTATCAGTAGAAGATTATAAACCTAAAAATAGTAATAACATTTTTTTGTATTAAATGTGTTATAGTGCATATGTTTATATATCTGTTTACTTTTCGTCAACATTTAGAAAAAGCTCGTGTAAGTCAATAAAGCTATAGAGGTTTCCAACTATACCGGAAGATGGCGTTTACATTTAAAAGTTTTTATTTTTAGGAAGGTACTTTATTCAAAAGAAATTACATGTAAAATTTAATGATTTATTATGAAGTAGGAAAATTCATTTAATGGCAGCAAAGATTTATGTACTTTATTTTAGTTATAAATATACATATAAATTCGAATCAGAGAATGTATATTAGAACAGAAACCCGTTAAAAAATTTTATTTATCCTATAACATAACTTTTTTAAATAAAAAGTTTAACTGTTTTAATGATTATCTATATAAAAAAAGTTAATCTTAATTAAAGTAAAATACGGCAAAGTAATGGATTCTTCAAAACCTGATTAGCATTAAAAGCCCGCTACCTTTAAGTATGAAATATAAATAATTTAAGTAAATACCTATACCTTTATATTATCTTTCTCTTGTTTATACTCATTAAAAGGTTTTTTTTTTAATTGTAAAAAGAAAGAGTACCGCTACTCTTTTATACAAAATGCAAATTATACTTTATAAAAGTAGAAGATTTCTTAATAGAAACCGAAATAGTAGGTAAAATGCATCATCTATTTCTCCCCTAGATAACACCCTGGAAAAATGACTTTGTTCTGGATTAAAGGACGCTGTCTCCTTACAATTACTTTGAGCGCAAATAGGTGTTCTATAAAATTCTTGTATAAGTATTATTTCATTGTCAGTAGCAACTTTCCGCTGTTTAGTAAAGTAAAACAACTATACGTGCTTTGATTTGTAGCAAACATTGCACATTTCATTCTTTGTTTATTTTTTTTTGTAAAAGAGAAATTAAGAAATATGTTGTATTTGTTTTTTTAGAATTTAAAAGATAACGTTACAAAACCCTAATATAAATATGAAAGAGGAATGTTTACAATAATATTATGCGAGAGCTTCCTAGAAAACAGAGATAGCCCAATTTTGAATAAGAATTTAAATTAGTTTTTTTCGCCAGCAAAGAGAAAGCTGGTGCGACATACTGTCAGTGTAGCTCCAGATTTAATACGTGAAAGTAGTGCTGTGTTGTATTAAACATGGTTAGAGTTTGCGATAACTTTGTTTTACTTGTAATAACTCATTTTAAAGTAAACATGGCGCGGATGCTAACTCGCGACGCCTGGCGTACGGCCAGGAGTTGTTTGACACACACGAAGACCAGATGCCGATGGCGCGAGAAATGGTAAATGTATTTTCTAACCTACGTGAATATATTTTCACAATAATGATATTTAATAATATCATTCACCACTTATTCAATTCTTTATATTGGTGACCGTTTTGGTTTCATTAACCGTTTTGAATTTATGCTACATTTTAAGATATGAGCGAAATACGAACGACTTTAATCATAAATAATATTTCTGATGAATAAGCTTTTTTTGATTGGTTCAATAAAAAAAATCATTCATAATTGTTGCTTACTTTTTTACTCATAATAAACAGTGTCTTTATATATTATTCTCAAGTAATAATGATCCCTGGAGATTCAATAATGGATTAAAATCATTAAGTAATCATTTTAACTGTAGGTATTCATAATTAATTATGGTAAAAGACTTTTCATAGCATAAAACGCTTTCTTTTACCATTGTATCAAATATTTAACAAACTTAATTATTAATACAGTAAAAATGTTGAAGTATTTCATTCCTTATTTTAATTATGATTAAACCGGTTCGAATAGTTCTCAGTGTGTGGTCGAAAGTTATGTTGTAGTTAAAATACTTGCAGACGTCATGGCGCGTTAATAAGGCTTTGTAAAGATTTTTTTAAAACGAATACATATACACATTATATTAATAAGGCATCATGTGAACTAATTTTAACAAAACACCTCTTTTTTTTTGGTCCGTATTTTTAAACCGTTGCTTATTTTATATACTCATAAAGTCTCAATGGAAGGTGTACTAAATTAAATACAATTTACTAGTTCCAATAGTTTGGTAAGAATTAAAACAACTATAATATTTTTTATCTATCCTCATCTTTTTGTTTTATGTCAAGTTAATTGTTCCGTCAAGCAACGCATCTGTTTCTAGATAGTACTTTAAATAATTTTTAACAAGGATACATTGCGGCTTTGGCATATTGGTGAAGTTTCGTTTGTGGTAGTGTTTTTAAGAAACCACTTGACTAACTAGCTATCACTTTCGGTAAAATTGTCGCTGTAACAGCGTTATAATGTTGTGACTGACGTGTAAGAACCATATTTTTCTGGGCGTATCCGTATAATATATATACTCACCTCTTTTTTACTATAAAAAAAATTATGAATGTGATTATATAATATATATCATAAAATTTGCTCTTATTTAGATTTAGTATTTGTTTGACCTGATGTATAAAAACGGAAACAAATTGTTGCTATTTAAAATGTATGGTGGTAGTTGTAGTAGTATAATAAAGTTGCTTGACTTTTTAAATAAAAAGTTATAAATATTGAAAAAGATATAGTTGTACAAATATAAATAAGGTTTAATAAACGCATGTACATAAAGATTTTTTGTCTTTTCTATAATTACATAATGAACATACTGTTTACAAAAACATTTCACAGTCAGCGTAACAGAGTTCAATTTTTGCTAAATCGCTCCTAAACATTAGTTAGAACAATAGCTATTGAGGTTTGTTCCCTTACCGATTGGCAGACGGAATCTGTGTTCTGTAATTACACTAATTAAAAGGGAAACCGGAATGTAATTTCAGTAGAAGCGGTTACGGTTCAGAGTCGTGAATGTTTATTGTTCAATTCCTCAATATTACTTGCTTACATGGCAAAGAGAAAGCGGAAGCTTCTCTATACAATAGTAAACTCTCCAGTAGAAAAGCGTCCTTAGCGTCTTATTTGGTAATTAGTTTTGTCTATGTTTCTAACTATTCATAAACTTCAAATAAAGACGTAAGATATTAAGTCTCTTTATCCGGTTATGGAGAAATGTAAGTAACATTAGTATTATCCGGAAAACTTTTCTAACATTACTTAAATAAAGCTTGAAAGAACTAAAATATGCAATGATAAGAATAATGGTCGCAAATTGTTCCAATATACACAATTTTATAAACAAACTTAATTTATAGTAGATTTTATGATTATCGGAGAACGAGGCTAGTTACTCAACAAGAATAAAATTAAATAGTTATCAAAGCGATAACGACGCGGGTGTTCTGATGTGGACCTCAGCCGACATTACTATCTCGCCGCTTATAAGCAGCGTTTTCATATTAATTTAAACTACTTATGTATTGATATAAAAACAAGAACATATTAATTTAAATTAGTTAATAAGAAGTTATTACAAAAAAAATCTGGTGCAGATTTCTTTGTTAACTTGCATCTAGATGTAAATGAAAAGAGTCTCGGAAAGATCGAAAACAGTGCAGTAAACATTATACTCTATTTGTTGTTTATTTAACTATGAAAAAATATTTATTAAACAAAAATCTATGATTAGTATTTCATTAGTAAAACCATCGTAGTGTTTTTGAAAAGTAGAAAATTAATTTGAATTTTCATTACTAGTAATCAATTTAACATATTTCACGTTTAGATTTTTATGATGTTTTACTGCATCGAGGTCTAAGCGAAAACAGCTCCGGAAGGAGGGAAATCCGTGCAATAACAATAACTCATACAACTTCGCCCGCCCCCCGCTAGATGGCGCACCGCGGCGCGGACACGGGTAATCCATTTATTCTCGGGGCGAGCTTTATGTGGCGAACTGTTAAATGCCTCAATATATTGTTTCACGTTATTACTTATAGTTAAATACCGCATGCGTGTCGCAAAACGCGCCTCGGGGATTGAATGAGAAAGATCTTAAAGAAAATACTTGAAGATTCTCACTTACCAACAATGCATTTCTGCGCATGAAATATTAAATTTACTTCAAACTTCTTATAAAAAATAAAACTCATTTATTGTTATAATCGAACAAGGACATGTACTCTTACCTACCATTTTTATTAAAATTATATAAGTAGAAGTTAGTATGCTATGTTTCCGGTCGGTATTTAAGTTATTATTACGAGCATGTATAAGACCGATTAACCGCACAATTTATATAAACAAATTTATTACTTTATAAAGGTCTTATAACTCTCACATTCCTTCTGAAGCAAGAATACATTTACCCGTGTTGAAGTTAGGTATCTCGAGAATTCGAAGCGAGCCATTATCTGAGTGAGAAGCGAGGTGGTGTAGGGAGGGAGGGAGGGGCTCGAAAGTTTCCTCGGAATTTTGCGGATGAGCGTTTTAATTGGAATCTCTTGGGAATATTTTGTAATTGGAGGCCGCGGCGCGGTGGGATTCGTAATGACTACGCCTGCGGAGGCAGATACCAGCCGCCTACCGCAGCGTTACAGGTGAAACTGCTTAGTTGAACCATTATACATTAAATAAGCAATAAAAACTCTGGTGGATTATTTCACTGGATTAATCCAATGAGAACAAATATATAATATAAATCTCATTATTGACGTATTTTTTTTAAAAAAATTTATTAAATCTGTAACATTTAAAATAAGTATGTAGCTAAATTAGTCTGTGTTATTTAAGTCAAAATTGAATTGGTTTACAAATATTTTACTCTAGCAAAGTGTAGATCGTATTCTAGTAAAGTATTTTTGTTTTGAAGCAGATTACAATTAACAAAAAATCTTTATTTAGCCAATGTTACTCGGCGTCATTCCTTATCTTATTTGAAAAGAGCTCTTTTAGTTATTTTCCGAATGGAACTGCTCCAAGGAAAGAGTTCCTTTGTCGATGCTATCAGGTAACAAAGAAAGTTTTTATAGCTCAAGTTGGCGCTGCAAGGCGGTATCGATCCTGCTCTTCCAATTTAAGTAAATGTCTTAGTTAAATTACGAACTTGAGAATTTCAATACGTTGATACTGAATTACCTAAACGCAATAATATACACCACTAAAAAATATAATATGTTTTTTAAACAAGGAAAATGTTATTTTGAAAACTATGCAACAAATTTTAAAAAACATGTTTTAACATTCTTCATTTCACATTTAGTATGACAGAAAATATGATTTCGTTCTTAAAATAAACTTTTCTTCTTTCTTCGCGTTTAATGTGCCATATCGAATTCCTCCTTCCTTCAACAATATAATCCTTAGTGGACTCAATACAAGCAGGCCAACTTTATGTTTGAATTTAAATTGGTACATTTTATAATAATGCCTTTGAAACGCGCCGCCGCCCCAACCCTCGGAAACTTTCTTTTTTCCCTTTTTACATTATAATTTTTCCAAATCACCATCTCTATGCCCGCCGTCCCTTTTGTAACCTGTCTTATTAAGACCCTAAAATTATATCTATTAAACAAAAAGCCCTTTTATAAAGACGAGTATAAACGAAGCTTTATCTGAGAAAGTATTTAAAAGAACGGCACTTTTTAATGCCGTTACACAAACTTAAAGATTGTAATAAAAAAAATCTTTTTTAGTAATTTAATGATGTACGTAATTTATAATAACATAAATGAAGTAATAAAGACATGTACATAACTATCCGTATAATATTCATTGGCCATTTGTACCACAAAAAGTTAATGAACAGTTTTGGTAAAGTTATAGATAATAAGAAAAATATGAATGGTTTTATTAAGGAACGTGAACACTTAATAATAATGTTTTGACATTGATTTAATTTTTTCAAAAACAAGCTGTTTTTTTTTGTTTTAATAATGTATTTTTTCTAGTTAATTATATACTTACTAATTTTCAAAATCTATGTGGTCGGTACAGAGCTTGTGATGCGAAGGATGCAGGTCTCCTTAAGCTACGGTATTGCTTACTATCTAGAGGGGCTTCTTTTCTCACTCACTCATACAAAAATACTATAATTAATTTACTGTAGCATTACAGTTTTTATATTCTTAATGATTAAGTTTTATGTATTTATAGCGCGAAATACGGTTTTGATTGCCAAGTAAAAACAGCACTCAAAACGGTCACTAGATATGAAATGTTTATTCTAATGTTAATCTTTCTAATTAACATTAGAATAAACATTTTTCTATCCCTTGAATAGATACAAATATAAAGCGAGTAGTATTTATAACTATTGTTTGACCGTTGTCAAAAATCGCGACATAAATATCAATTAACTGATGCGTAAGCGCAATGGATGAATAAATCAAAGTTAAGACGCGAGCTGCGCCGGCCGCTGGGTCGTTCACCCACGAACATCTGTTCTGATATTTTACTCGCAGTCATTATCACTCGATTATAGTCTAAATACCTATCGCTACTTATAGCTCACATCGCAACTAAAATTGGAATACATAGGCGTAACCAAACACATATAATTGTCAATTAGATAAAATAGAATTACTAAAAACCTTACAATTGGTTATGAAGTTAATTTAAAAACACACATTAAAAGACAAAAAAGTGAAATAAGCATACCAGTAATTGCGTGTTACATAAGACGAAAGTAATCCGTTGTAGATATCAGATATAATTATTAGGCCATAGTCCATCAAATCTGATATGTTTAGGAACACAAATACAAACACAAATACAAATATACTTTATTGTGCACTATCACAGAGTTACAAAAAAAGAAAGTACATAAGGATTTTCA
>DWLS01002651.1:0-17609 GCA_018246255.1 Pachliopta kotzebuea | reverse complement strand
CAAAAGAAATAGAAACTGCCAAAGTACCTAGACGATCCCTGACAACAGAGACCTACTATTACTGAGAAATATTACATAACTCTTAATACGTAACAATACATAATTTTGCTTGGAGTTTTTAAAAAAAATGTCTTATATTATTTACATTTCTGTAGCTTAAGATGAAAATATAAATTACTCCGTTCTTTAATATATTCTATTCTAGACAATGCATAAATTAATAAATGTTAACTATCAATGTTTCCAGAAAGTGACGTTTATAATTTATTTAGAAATGTGAATGGGTTTCAAGTTTACTAGTGTTTTACGGACAATAACCGCGTCACTATAAAATCTTGTGAAATTGTGGTAAGCACTAGCTTAATATTAATGACATCAATTATGACGAACATTGGTCAAGGTTAAATGAAATAAGAGGTAAATTGCAATGTTGATTGTAAATTACAATGCTGTTGTTGGTCAGGTATATTACTCAGACACTGAGATATTATGTTATGAAAAATTAATGAGTAAACTTCGGTTAATAAGAAAGTACAAAATATTTTTTTTCACAAATGCGCATATAACAAAACATAAGTTGTTTCAATAATGTACTTAATTATGTCTTATTATACTTTTTAAAACTGTAGTCGTATTACGGGGCCCACGCAACCACTTATTTCTGTGAGCGAAATGCCCACGCCTACCCGCCTACTGGAGTGCAAGGACGTATTCCATCAAACTAAAACGCCCACGTATTATCATTTACGTCCTATCTCGCCTTAAATAGTCGGGTATTATTATTTCTTCCAAAGCACTGAAAATATAATATCATGCAGCGGTCTATATGTTATGTTGATGATAATTTCTGTTTATAACAACATTTTTTCAATAATTATCTAATATTTAAATTATCAAAAATTTGCCACATATCTCAGTAAACATAAAATGATAAAAAAAAGGATATCTTAAATAATTTCATAGATTATTCTAATAATTTTAGAAAAGAAAACATTTAATAATGCATGACAACACCGATCAATTTGACGATTTGACGTTTATTTATCAGCCGGTCGATTATTTACGCTTTACGTATAACGACAAAATAATAAGTAATTTTAATAATCATAACAAAGTACAGATTATTTGTAAGTAGCTCATTATGAGTGACCTACTAGACGATGACTTAGAATTTCGTGTAGGCACGTTACAATTATCCACGGATAATGCTAATGCAGATAATCGACGTGAAAATACGTCAGAATCTAATATATCTAATAAAAATAAAAACCAGTTAAACGCGAACCCTTCTGTTTTATCAGGTGCTGATTCACTCTCGTCATCCACGTCTTCGTTTGCAGGTAGAGGTACTAAATTTCAAAGCTTTTGTTTTATTAAACATTTTACACTGAATAATATTAAATAAGATATTATATCTTGCTTAGAGATTAATCTGATAATTGTGTTTAATACGTTAGAAAATTTACCGTGCTAATCTGTATTCTGTTTAACTTTGAATATTTATATCATCAATGGTAAGTTCCTAAAAATGTATATATCCTTATTCTATAAATAAATTAGACTATATAAAAATAATGCCATAACAATATATAAACAATACGTTTTTATAAAGTATTGTAAAACATTTTGATGTTTAATTATATCTTTTATATGTAGATGCTAGAACTGAGGGCACAATAAATTCAAGACCAGCAAATCAAGAACCAGGAAGAACAGTTTACCCTCGTTATGATATGCCATTTAATAGAGAAAACATAAAGGACTTCTTTACATTCCGTAAAGGTGTAGTAGAGAATGCAATTCAAGAGTGCATCACTGCCTTGCTGTTTCCTGAAGATGGAGAGTATTTGGGTTCTTGGTTGCTGACAGAGTAAGTTTTAAATTGTTTATTAACTTTTTTCTTTATCACTTATTTTGTTAATTACAATTAAATTGTACTAAAATAAAGTTTTTTGCAGGAGTATGATGCAGTAATGTTTTGTATGGCTAATAAAATGTAGCTAGTTTCTTGTGAAAACTAATGTTACATTCTCATATGCATTCCTATCTACTTTTTCAAAACTTGTAATTTTTTTAATATGTTAGTAAAATTTTCATGTTTTCTATTTTCAGGATTACTCTCTGGGATAATGAGAAAGAAAGAATTGTTCTACTTACATCTCGGCTGGTTATGACAATAAAGTATGACTTCATAGCAATGAAACAGCTAGATTTTAAAAAAACTTATTTAGATGAGTTAGATACCATAGTTATAGGAGAGCTGGTTTATCCTCCTTCTTCACTAGTACCGTAAGTGATACATCTTATTACTCTTAACAATGAGATCATTCGTTATATTTTATGTAAGGTTGTCTTTTACTAGGGAGACCCCTGGATTAATTACAGGTCAACTGTGTGGTGTTTAAAGGTGATAAGATTTTTCAGACCCTTTTGTCCAATTACCATTCTTTAACCTCATATTAAAAAATTAAGGCCAAAGGAATAAAAGATTTTCATTAGGTGAAATTAAAGTTAATAATATGTATGTATGTCAGTATATCATTGTGTGTAAGAAAAGTATTGTCATGTCGTGTTTTTGTTGTGTAAAAAATATAAATATTGCACTTTCTATGGTGCTTCAGCCGACTAAACGGCATCGCAACGGGTGTGACAACTGTTGTCAAGGACTGCGTCATAGATCGTCTGTGCAGGCGACCAACTGGGAGTGATGGAGAGGCAAAATTGTTCGATCCCAAGTATTTTGAACCTAGGTACTTTGAGTTGCTGTAGACGCATAAATATGTTGTGGCATTCTTTATTCTTCTAGCTCCTTGTCAAATAGTAGATTAGTATATTAATTTAAGATAAAAGCTGTCTATGCTTTATTAAGAGCTGCTTTTTAACAGTTTAACAGCATGATTCTTTATCACGAAATTTATTTAAAGTATTATAAGTTTAAGTTCATTTAATATTTTTAAGTATCTTATACTTGTACTGTCTACTCACTTTCTATATTTCAGTATGTATCGCATATTCTTTTAAAATCTTCCTGTAATTTTTTACAGGAAATTCGAAAATCTTATATGTATTTTAAAAGTCCTTGTAGATGCAAATTTATATATAGCAATTCAAATGATATCAAATAAATACTTTTATCTTCCATCCTACTCTTGAACATCATTATGAATAAAAGAGTTTTGTTATCACATATATTTTTTCTTATCCTAATCAATGGGATATCTAAAGCTAATCATTATTGTGTGTCGCTATGTATATATGGCTCTAGAAGTATTAATGGTTTACATAAAATTAAGACAGTGCTTTGTTTGCAGGCAGCGAAATCTTCGTGGAGTACGTTTGATGTGGAATAAAGGAGAGCCACTTTCACTTAGAACTTCATGGAATCCATTCAGTCAAGATGTGCCTTTCCTTACTTTTGCTTCACATCCAATTTATTGGCATAAAGGTCAGGATTACTTATATACTTTAAATTAAAGTCTATAACTTTTTCTAAAATTGCACTAGCCAAATGTTCCTTATCTTGTATGTATATATTTGAATAACAATCAACTGTAAAAATTAATTGATCCATAAAACATATAATCATAATCAAATATATGATAAAAGAATATAAAGGATTTTGGATATCATCCAAACGATTGCCACCATCTTCCAGTTGACCACCACTGCTGGATATCGGTATGTCTTAAATATCACTCCAAATGGATAAAATGGATATATAAGTATAAAAGTATCCTCTCAACTGACAGATGGACCACTACATCATATGATGTTTATGAATTATATTAGGCATTGCATTAATTTAAACAATTTATGACACTATTCACACTGTTGATAAGAGAGGTCCTATATCTTCGAATATTTTGCTGCCACAGTGGTGCAGTAGCTAAGCACTTGCCTTATAACATAGAGGTTAGTTTCTACAGCCCTCTTATGGAGGAGTTTTTCGATTAATAAGTTTTTCAAATCTGCCTGGCTAGTTACCATTCCTGTGTCTCGGGCCTGTTGCCATAAAAGCCTTGCTATGTTCCATCTGTCAATATAAAGTATCACTCACTATTACTGAAGGAATTGAGAACAAATGTTAAAGCTTTGTACATAAAAAATTAATAAATATAACTTTTTATTTTTTAAGAATCATTACAGATTTTCGAAAAGGTGTTAGAGTTCTCAGTAAAGATTTCATTTGATGGTAATAAAATAAATTACTATTACATTATTAGAGTAGTAATTTATTATCATCTATTGGTTCTAAAACAGGAACATTTAAATAATACATAATATACGAGAATTAATGGTAATAAATATATTCTTTGTAACCAAACCTCTTATATGATTCATGTTCTATATTATAACTACCATTCCATCAAATTTTTTCTTAATTACAACTTACAGACTTAGAGAGGATCAAAAAGTTATATTCGTCGGAGCAACAGAGAGGTTAGATGTGTTTAATTCTTTTACAAAATTAGATAACCTAGATAGACTTGGCGTGATTTTAGTTATGGTTGTAGTAATGTATTTACTTCATGGCTAAAATTTATAATCTGTGCTACTTAGATTGTCTGTGTATACTAAAGCACTAATAACACATTTTACTTTTAATTTAGATGGTAGTTTGGAAGAAAGGGCAATGTATGACATGGAGACGTTCGCTGAGAAGCTTCAGAGGGCCGTAGAGTCTATGAGGTCTTCTGCCTGCTGCATCCACCACTCTCCAATCGTCATACAGAGTTACGTTGGTGTAACGTCGTTACTTCATAATAAAATTAGTCTAGGTTTCTTCAAAGTTAGAGGAAAGTTTAGTTTTTAATTATTAACTCTAAATGTTGAGATGTTACGCTAATTGTTCTATAGAATGGTGCAATATCATGTTTGAATTTATAGAAAATTTAACAAGGCTCTTGATGACACATGAGACTTAGAGAGTCATGTTAATTATTTATGTCTCTTTCTTCCTTGTATGTATATGTATGTACATACTCTATTTAAAAAATTAATATTTATGAACATTCCCAGTTATTTTTTCTGATAGCTTTCTATAAAGTAATAAATATAATTGCTTACAAAGTTAGTTAATTATTCAAAAATGTCTATATGCAAATAACTTATAAGATGTTATTATATTCTCTCTTCTATTGTCACAAAGTTATTTGGTTTTATGTTGTGTGTGTATCAGTAGTCATCTTTTATTGTGTCGGTAAATGGCTAGTCTATATTAAAGGAAAGCTTGTGCCACATGTATTTTGACAGTCGTGTGTATACACATGCTATTTTTATATGTCAATTGTAGTCACAAACCATAATGTTAATTAATCTATGGGCAGTTATTATCACCTGACTATAGAGAAGAACAAGTGAAACATAAGTATGAATTGGTGACATAAACAATCAATATGGAGATATAACCTAATTACAACAATCAGCTATATTTAAACCCTTTTATTTTTTTTTATATTTGATGTATTTTAGTATATCATCAAATTTCACTGTTGTTTAGTTTTATAAAATCTTTAAAATTTTGTTCATAATGAAAGTGAAATTAGTCAGAAACTGCATAATATTTTATCATGTTATGATTTTGGAATTATTGATTTGTTAAAGGATTTATATATTAGTTGACTAAATATGAATTGTGATCTATTTCATATGAAATCAGTATTAGGTATATGTATTGTTATATGTATTAAAATAATAAAAAATACTTATTATGTGATGCTATGCTCACTAAATTAATCATGTCTGCTCTCTATGAGTATATTGCATAAAATATATTTTTTCTTTAATATCAACCACAACTTAAAGAAAGGTACTGAATGTTAGTAGTTATCGTAAATTTGTTTTGATATGAAGTGGAAAACTAAATTAATTCATTATTTACTATTCCTTTATATACAATCAACGTTAAATTTAAACTTGCAAGGATAAAGATTTCAAAGTTACGGTTTACCATGTCAGTAAATTAAATTATTTCATAAATTCCAAAAGTGGCATTTATTATAATAGTGCGATTTTACTATTTGAATGTTAATTGTTGTTCTAACATTAGGAAATTAATGCATGTTGTATTAAATCTTTAAGTATAAAAGCTTACATTTTATAAAGAATAAAGACAATATTATGTACATACAAAACATAGTTGATTTATAGCAAAACTAAATAATTCTGTTTAGTTGTACTTATTTTTCTTTTAATTACTGTATTCTTGTGTGGGTGGTACAGAATCCAGTGAAATAGCCTAGATAATGATATTTAACAATTAATAGCTTAAGGTGCTATTGTACTACTTCATTATTATTGGTTACTGCCATGACAGTTGCCAAAAACTCATAATTTTTCCCTTATTGCCATTATAAGATGTTCATTATTCTATTGTTTATTTGAAAAATGTATCATTCCATACTAACATTATCGCTAGGTCCCTGCAGTTAACAGTTAAAGGACAGTGTCCTGGATGTTCACACTTAACTATCCAAGAAATAAATCTACACATAACGTGAATTTGTGATCAAGAAGACGAAAAAATTATGAGAAGTTTCTAAATTTTCTATAGGCCTATTAAAAATTATCTTAATTATAAGAAATATGGTTATAACTTTATATCAGAAGTATTTCTTTATTAGCTTACGTGTGTTAATTTCATGTATTACTATTGATTCTTTCCAACCGTACTACAATTAAAACTCGTGAGATATTAATGTGTTTTTTTTATTTTCTATAAATTTCAGAGATTGTAATAGTAATTAGTTTTAGAAGATTTCATCTGAATCTTGATGAGGTGTGAAATACTCCTGCTCGTCTACTCTGCGTACGTATTCGATACTGTGAAACCAAGTTAAATTATGTTCAGTGGTTTTTCTTATTTTTTTTGATCGATTTTGAGTTTTCCTCGCTCTTCTACTTGTTTTAACATTTTTAATGCCTGTGGTTTCAGAATGAACTGTTCCGTTGGATTTCGATCCCGTCATAATCGTTTCATTATCGAATTCTCTTGTTTGTATTCTCGCTAAGGGAACCCTAACGTTTTTTCTTTTACGTTTTCTCCGTAAATTTTTACTTTCTTCGTCGTTGACTCCTAAGAAAATTGTTTTATTTTTAATTCTATTGCTCCTTTCCATTAAACCACCAACATTGAAAATATTATTTTGGATAATTTTTGTTTCGTCTATCGTTTCGTTTTGTTGATGAACTTGTGTATAATTCAATGGCTCCGCATAAGTATTATCAGTACACAGTTTTATTTCATTGCCATTTTGTATTACAGCACTTATAACATTATCAACATTTGCATTGATTTGTGTCATTTTATATAAATTGTAATCAAAATGGTATATACATTCCCGCTAACACAAAGAATTTTTTCCAGAAGGCAAACGCGTTTATGTCATTCTGCATAACGATTATGCAATGTATGTTTTTTAAAAAAATGCAAATATATGTTTTTAAAAAATAAAAAATTTGGAATCTAGAGTATTATTAAAATACTAGAACTTAAAAAAAAGTTTTTATAATATAAAACTTTTGTGTTTTAAAAAAATACTATATTGGAGGCGCCGGGTATCGATCCCGGTACCTCTCGCATGCTAAGCGAGCGCTCTACCATCTGAGCTACGCCCCCGTGCCTTTTACAAATGAAAAATGTTTCTAGTTAAGTTAAACACTTCTAAAAAGTAATGTGGGCTTTCTGTATTATCAATAAAAAAAGGTTAAACTTAGCGAGAACTTCGCTACTGTGCCAGATTGTATCTTTAAACGATGTTACAGATAACAATAAAAGTTTAAATTTTTTTTTAAATATATAGTTTTTTTTTACAAAAAAAACTTTATAATTTTTGTAAAAAAAAACTAGCCAAAACCATTGAATTATTTACTGATTATTTTACTAATCGCTAATTCAATTGGATAGCATTTTAACGCGTGACTTACTTGTGAAATAATATTTGTTGTATTTAGATCACGCAATAAGTGAAAGGAAACGTAATTTCGTACGTAGTTGCGTACAGTAAGTAGTTCTTATTTACCATTTGGTAACAGTTTTTACAATCTTTGTATCAGGGGGCGTAGCTCAGATGGTAGAGCGCTCGCTTAGCATGCGAGAGGTACCGGGATCGATACCCGGCGCCTCCAATAATCTTATATCTTTTTGAATTATTGAAGTCTCAAGATTTTTTTTTGAGTAAATAAAAACGTTTCTGTGTTTACTTATACAATCACAATTATTGTAATAATTAGGGCTAAAATTTACAGCAATTTTTTAGATTTATTGCACAGAAAGATATGTACATGGTAATAGTAAACTTATTATGCTTATGGTACAAAATAAGTAAACACCGCCAAATTTGCATTTTTAATTTTATTATCTTGGTGTTAGTACGATGGGAATACCGCCTTCAACCGACTGCACAACAAAAGAGGTACGTTTAATGCTCGGATAACGCACGGACGTCGGTGCTGGCAATACAGAGAAATGCTGAAGAAGTGCTGTTATGGCGGCCATTGATTGCATGCGTGCTAAACGTGATCCTGAAATTTTGTCATTGAATGAGTATTTAACTATAACAAATAAAACGAATTAAATTAATAACGACATTCTAAATTATAATGCTCTCACCCGTACACTAAAGATAACCATAACATTTGGAAACCAGCAATAAAATATAAAATAAAAAAACGCTCAAAATCTGGTGAAAAACGTAGTTTGCAATGAAATATCAAACTAACCTATACATTTTCTGGGACCTTCACCAAACGGCAAGTACACATATTTGTGACGTTCTTTTGAAACTTCCGGTGCGAATCGTTCGGGCCGAAACTCCTCAGGTTTATCATAGTACTTTTCGTCCATATGAAGCGCATGGATGGGAATGATAATCCTGACCCCTGGGTCAATCGTTACACTTGTGCCAGGCAGAGTGTATTGTTTAGTGCACACTCTGCTGACCGCACCACCAGGCGGTAAAATTCTTAACGATTCTTTGATCGTTTGCTCCAAATACGTCAGTTCCGATAATGCTTCATAGCACATCGTATTGTTATACTTCGACAGGACCTGGTCGATTTCAGCCTGAACTTTTCTTTGTATATATGGGTGGTAAGCCAATAAGTGCAGCGTGTGACTGGAAGCTGTGGCTGATGTCTCGTAGCCAGCAGCGAAGAATATGTAGACTTGAGCGGCGATATACATTTCATCAATATCTTGAACCGCTATTGCTGGTGATCCGTCGATATTTTTCTCGACTAACGCTTCACCGGTTATTTTTCCTAAAGCCTCCATTTCTATTAATAAATCCATTAGGTCATTACGATGACTCGGTTTGTAGTCTCGGTGTTTGCGAACGTTCCTAGTTATTTCTAAAATAGTATTCCTAACAACATCGCTCACTTTGCACGAAACATTGAAAATGTTGAATACGGGAAAAATTTCTTCCAAAATAATTAGCATAATTTGCCATTTCGGTCTATGAAAAATTTTATTGCCGAGTTCAAGGAAAAGAGAATGTCTCACATTCATTGTATCCATTTCTATCCCGAACGCATAGACCCCCATAAACTCTATGGTGAAACGTTCCATTAGCTTATGTGCGTCAACTATTTCTCCAGTATTGGCCAAAGTTCTTCCAACAGCCACCAATCTTTGAGTACAATTAAGTAAAAGAGGAAACGTTTTTCGTAACTTACTGTTAGCAAAAGCCGACGGTAGCCACTGACGTAGTAGCTTCCAAGTATCACCGTTAACACTGAACAAGTTTTTCATTAACGGTTCATGTTGTGGATCGCATTGAACGCGTATATAAAAATGTAAGAAGTCTTTGTTCATAATATGCTTCAGAAGCTCAGGGTCTCTAACAACAAGCTCCGGCGCAGACCCTCGATAGTGTCCGACGAATCTTTCGTTAGGATGTTTGAAGTAAATGTTCCTGTATAGCTCAGTTGAAGTTTTCATTTTCAACACCTTAGACAGGTGATTTCCAAAAAGTGGCACCGGCGGGTCGTGTTTGACATTTCTGATTGACCAATATCTATATTTATTTTTGTAATAAATGTAAAATAAAAATATTATAAAGAAAATAAAGTATATAAACATGTTAGTAACAAACTCTTAATCTGCCTTCTGCTCTGCCTACAAATGTTTATGTTATCGTTTCCAAAAAAACAACCTTAGTATTTTTAAAGTTGCGTGGATACTGAATTCTTGTTTTAAAATATACCACAACCACACAAGTTTACATTAAAACCAAACACGTAAGCAAATAACAAATAAAGAAGACAAAAGGCAATAATTGTAACCGCGATACCATCAAACAGACGGTGAATGCAACGAACTATTTACTCATATGAATAGTAAAGGTAAAGAAGAGGTTAATAGCACATTCGCAATTAATTTTCAGTTTTGTATTGATAGTAATATTAGGAGTAAATTGACGACGATGTCACGTGGGTAGGAAAAAGGAGGGTAACCTTTATTAGAGAGGAATAATAAAAAAGTAATAAAAATTACATATACATTTAATGGAAATAACCATTTATATTACAAATATTAAAAAATACAAAATCTGGCACCGTTACCTCCAGTTATGGCAAACAGGACGTAAACTTACAATGTATTTTTGATGAGTATGTCGTTTCAACTTAAAATTTAAACGATCAATTAATAATAATATATACAACTGTACAATGATAATAATATACTGAAATATATTTTAGAATTACAATTAAATTTTAATTTAGGAAAGTCATACAAGTGATGTTGTTTTGCAATTACTTAAAGAATCTCTTTAGAAAAAAACAGATAAAATAACCTAAGGAAATAATTGCAAAATCAAACATCTAATTAATTTATATTGTATTTAGATTTTTTGTATAAACAAACATAGCGTGTGAATAAATCATTTAGTTATATAGATGAATTACGTATTTTTTAATAAGGTATAATGGGAGATACCACTTTGAAATTAGTCTTCCTTTTTGTACATTTTTTCTTTGTTTGCTATCAAAGTAAAAAAAATATGAGAAATACACTATAACATACATTTAGAGAAGCAAATGAAAGATAAGTTTTTTTTTTAATTTATCTTAAAATATTTAAAACCCTCCTGGTTCATCAAATTAAAACAAAATTCTTTAACATTTTTTATAGAGACTTTACTGTACTGGATAATAAGAGTAATCCGAAATGGAAATCCGAATAAATTTTGGAATTTCGTGTTTGTGTTAATCAATAATTCTATATATATATTATGAAAAGACCATTGTCTGTCTAGTAGCAGCGGCATCTGTTTTTGGGGCAGCGGGGAGGGTATACGATGCAGAGGTCCATACAGTACACGTCTGCGCCGGCGCGGCCTTCCAGCTCGCCGATCGCTTCGCAAACTTGCCTGCGAACATAACGATACAACTAATTATGATGATACCACCCCCACAAAGATAAGGTACCAATAAAACGGTTAAACATAAAAATTCCCGTTAACCCAGTAATTTTTCCAGCAACAGCGCTTTTCGAACTGAATTAGTTAATATTTAACAATCTTGCTTTACGGAAGAAATTAGCGCCGCGATTAAGACTCTCGTAAGAGATCTACATTAAGTAAATGCGAAACTATTCTATAAATATAATGAAGAGAACACGTTAATAATCTGTATATCATTAAAAAAATTTATAGAGCGTGGAAAACAGGATAGAACGATTTTGGACCTGCTAATATCTAGCGATGTCATTAGCTTGAGCTAATTGGATGAATCTTGTTTTGTTAAACCAATTTCCATCATCTAATCAGTTTAACATCATTTAGAAGAAATTATTCAATTCTTAAAGGGAGAAAATCAAACTCTTTCTCTCCCTCTCATAGAAATAATGTATATATACGGCAAGTTTTTCATGATAAAGTATTATTGAGTTGTTCGGAAAGTAATTTCGTTTTTTCCCGTCAGAGGACTTGATTAAGTTTTTTCGAAACCAACTTTACACTTAAGCCAATTATGTTACTGCCAGAAAGATGGCAAAAGGTGTTGGACCAGAATGGCCAATATATAATTTTATAAAATATTTATTCATTATACGAAAACTGTCTTTCATGTTCCCCAAAAAAAACGTAATGACTTTCCGAACAACCCAACATATTAAGTAATAGTTCAATACTCACGGGCAGTGGCAAAGTGATTCCGGACAATTGGGAGGGTACCGGAGGCAGTTCGTTTGACACCAGTTCAGCATACCAGGGATTACCCTGTATCCTTCCGATGGTACACACACCTGGTCTCTGTAATACATCACATTTATATTTTATAATTGATATTACCAATCGTATATGGACAAGGAGATCCGTTATTTTACAGAAGATTACAGTTTACCATAACCAACGTTTTTATCCAATCTTTTTTATATATAAATTTGTCTCTAATACGGGCCCCTGAAAAGTTTATAGAGTTAAAAAATATTCTTTTCTTTTTTTATACTACATATTACTCTTATACTACATATTACTACAAGTCCATGATGTAAAATTCACTACCTATCTGTTTGTTTATATATTACAGTATATTTAACAAACATGATATATCAAAATTTTCTTTTGTAGTTTTCTTATTGTATTAATGCTCGTTTTAATCATATTGTTTACTTCCCCTATTTCTTATCCAAATTTGTTTTGTTCGTTGTTTTTTTTATTTAATTGTTAATTACTAAATAAATTATACTTTCCATCCAAATAGGACTAAATACTACCTTTAAAAATACTACGTTATACTTGTACGGGGTTGAAAACACCGTCATTAAGAATATTACAGAGTTATTTGTTTAAAATTTTCTGCAAGATAGATTGATAAACAAAAAACCACATATATCACGCCTTTATACTGTACATATACATATACATACACAAACGAAACCACAGTTTCAAAACACTAATTTCAAAAACCACTGGAACGTTTACAATAGACATCTTCACCATTTTTCTGTGTCCAATGTATAAGTCAAAAGTATATAATAAATTACAACAAAATGGCATTGCAGTATTTCTATATTATATAATCAACCAATTTTCATAATGATTATTTACATTATCAACCTACTTTATATATCAACTGTTAAAACTTTCACATATCTCACAAGGAAAGAGTCAACGACGTTATACGATGTTAATCTATGAACAGATCAGTTTCTTCGTGATAATTTCCATTAGCAAATATTAAGTTGAGTCTGGATCGAACCCAGGTATTCGCACTTACAATTAAACTATCATAGCCTCGCTTATCATTACTATCACCAATTTTCAGTTGAAGATGAAATAGATACACCTTGATAGAGTAAAGCCTAAGATTAAGTAAAATATTAAATACATATATACAAATGTATTTTTTATTTATTTGTATATACAAAGGAACTAATTTACGTGTTAAATAAGAATTTTTAATTGGTTTGTTATTAATATACACAAAGAGACATATTTACAAGTATTTACTCATATATTGATAATTTAACAATACTAAGAAATTTTTAATGCTAATAAATATTCATTTAAAGTGATCCAGACAATAGTAGGGGATATTTTATATATACTTTAGATGCAGTCAGAGTATCGTTTGGTAAAGGAAATAATGTTAAATGGCAGTGTTCAAGGTGACGACTGATCATCAGCCTATTTGGTAGTTAGGTCGTGGAGTAACAGCATACTAGTAGACGCTGGATATAACAGCAGATCGCATGAACAAACTATGCGAAGGTCTTCAAGGAACGCTATATCCAGCTGTGGGTGTTCTGTCATTGCACAGCAGTTAACAAGTCCGAAGGAAGTCCTTGAACGGTGGCTTCAGAGTTGTCATTACAAACCCACCGGTTACCACCTTCATATTATAAATCTGTCGATATAATAATATTGTGCTCCGGCAGTCAACATATAAGAGTGAATATTCTCACTGCCGTCATCAGCTATCTTATCATTTGTCTTCGGTTTCATTGTCGATAAAAAGGATTCCTTTTCCATATGAAGATCAGTATTTTAATAAGACGGAAAACTTCAGTTCGTCCCAACTTAAACGACTTAAATATATATATATATATCAAACGTTATTTCACACTTGTTAATGTACACAACAAAGCGTCTATACACTTTTGATTAGAACAATTTACAAAAGAGCATTCTCTGTTAGTGACAAGTTCGTTTTATACACGGGATATAGGTGATTATAAACGGGCACTAGATATATTCACATTATTATACAAACAGTTCTCTAAATACGATCGCTGGCACGGATCTTGAACGTTTAATGATCAATATCCTTATAGATTATGAATCGATATAAAAGAAACAGAAACAAATTTAAATCTGTAGTGTAACTTTTTCTTAAGAATAAGAAAGTAATTTTCACTCAAACTTTGAAGAAGAAAAACGATTTTTCATTATTGATCATTCTTATGTTTTGGTATTATATTCAATGAACTTAACGGAATATTACATTGAACTGTAATAATAAAAAATAGCCACACAGAACTCATAATACAAAGTTACAAATCGTTTTGATGAAAACGTTTGATTAATGGTGCTTTTGTGGTAATTTCAATTCCTGCGCAATTGAATGTTAACGATCAAGATCTACGCCGACGGTTAAAACATCACCACGGAGTCCAACACCACGGAGGTGACCAAACACCGTCAATCACCGAATAAATTGAAATGTACCTAATCACCGGCGGACTTACAAAGTCCTCCTCGACGGAACTCTCAATGTCATTGCTGAAAGAGAATTGATTTCATTGTACAGTGCTGGTTATTCACACAGACATCTATATATTTATTTATGCATAAACACACACAAACACATTTTTAGTTTACCTAATTACACGTAACGGTGCCTTTTTGTAATCCTTTCGTAAATTTCTGAAATGTTAAGCGTAAATATTTTTATACATAACATATTACACTGTTTAAAGATACATGAGAAGTAAAACCACCAAGTCGCCAATCACAAAATATTTAAATAGAAACACATAACTGAAAATATGTTAAAAATACAGAAAATATAAAATGGAAGTATAAAAAAGAAATTCAATACAAACTGTTACAAGCTAACCAGTTTATAATTATTCATTATTATATACTTACCTTTAGTTATAAGATATTTTGAATAGATACATTTTATCCTTGTTTTCAGTAAAAAATATGTGTTAGAAAATGTAAAGAAAAAGTAACATATAAAAGTAGGACACAATCAGACAAAAATCAAGCTACACATATAGTTATTTAAGAAACTACTGTGCGAAAAATGGAAAGGGGTTGGTTCGATCATAATTATGCTGATATTATAGGATAGCTCTTAAATCATCACAAAACATAATTTATAAGTATGAGTAATGAAATAACAATTACCTAAAACAACATCCTTAATAGGATAATATTGATGTTAACTCGATGGGATATATCGCAATGTCACTCTCACCTGACCACCAATGGGAATACGTTCTGCGGCCTATAGAAGTCCCTGTAGTAGAGGAGGAAGGGATTGTCCCTCCTGAGGTCTCCCGCAAAGGCCGGCGGGAGTCCTCCGGTGCTGGTGATGACGCTCACATCGGCGCAGTTTCTAAACGTTTCAGATCGACCACAACCAACTGCCTCAGTACCATTGGGGCATATACCCCACATGTTGCCTATTTAACATATTAGTTATTACATTAATATAATATATTACAACCAATTTATTTAAACATTAGTAAAATCAGAGATCGGAATAAACTTGATCAGATCGTGTCTTTCTGCCTCCAGATGCCGAATTCCTTAACGCTTCTATACCAGTATTCCAGCTTTTGGCACTGGTAACAATTCGAAGGTATTAACATGAAGATAGGCAAAGATTTGCCAAAATAAAAAAACTTTACCTCCATAGTGAAAGGCGTGAAGGAGACGCAGCGTTCGAAAGCGAACCCATGACTATACCATAAAGCGGAGAAGATATTATAGCTGATCAATTCCAACCTGTTCTTTTACTCCTCAAATACAAATGAATAATATTCAAGCAACGTATAAAAAGTTTGATTTTTAATTATTACATGTCGCAGCTGAGGAATATTATCTCACCAGTGTGGTAAGTCCATTGCAGCACGCACTGGGTACAAGTGACGTAAGCAGGCAGCCGCACGCGGTACCTGAAGATGTCCTTCTTGGCTGTGTCAAGAGGAATCAGGAAACGGTCTTCGCGGGTACCGGATATGTACAGAGGGTATCTGAAAATTTAACAGTACATCCTTAATGTCTTTTTATTCATGCTTTTAAGGACCAAAACGAGCAGGACTTTCACCTGATACACGTCTAACTATGTAATGCTATTAAGAATGATGTGCAACCACCACTATGTATTAATTGTTAAGTCTCGTTACGCCAGTAACGTTACGCAAACTATTACTAGTTTCAATTCCCTTAAAATCTAACACACATTATAAAATTAGCTCACTACTACCTGGCAGGAAAAATAATAATTGCCAACTTAAGTACACGGTCTCCGGCAACAAAGAATTACCATTAAAAAGTAATAGATACTAAAGCTTTAACACTCATCTAAAATAAATAAGAAAACCAGCGCAATAAAGCTGTAATATTAACTACAGGTGTGCAGTTATTTTTTTACCATGATCATATAATCTGAATATGTAAATTCTTTATCCTGTTTTGCATAGAAATCTTTCTATAATTTTGTTTAACATAAATATAAATATATTAAACGCTTGCATGATCTTTCTATACTAGAAAAAAATATGTCAGCTCAATGTAATTACCTTTTTAACCTTGTTTCATGCGATAAAGTGTAATAAAATATAATATTTGATTATTTATCACCTGTCGAAACACTCTTGCGTGGCTTCCTGTTTAGGATTGTTGTTGGGGCACAGTTTCATTATGAACGTTCCAAGGTGGTTGGCTGTCAGTTCAATTTCCACTTCTATTTCCTGAAAACAAACAATCAAAACCTCAATTCCAGGAGTTTCTCAAAACTTATTTTTATTTAAAATCAGACAAAAAATGCTGGTAGAATCCGTACTTATACAGTATACGGCCCGTAACATCTAAATGCTACATTACTAAGTATCAAAATACGTTTATCACTTTTTAATATATTTAGTCTTTAATGTCTAAAACATAGAAACACGTTAATTAAAAAATATATGTTATATGATTTTTATGTACTTCCGGTAGAAACAGGATCTTCTGTATCAGCCAATTACCATTAGTGTATAAATTACTACATTCAGATTTGTAGGTCGATGAATTTAATGAAATTACTGGGATGATGATATTTGACGACTTCCCGACGACTTGAGACGTAAGCTAGTAACTTTTTCCAGTAGGTAAGTTTTTACGGTAGTAGATCCTAGTCTGCAGTTAGCTGTAGCAGGTAGGTGGGCAGGATCGACCGGTGAAACACTACCCTCTCATAGAAAATCAGCGTGAAGTGTGGGCCTCCTACAGGCCACCGCGTTTCGACTGGTGAGTGAGAGTCCTGACGCCCTTATCCCTTCACCTCGGGGCCCAAATAGCAACTGGCACATTCATTATACTATACGTATCGCAACAGATTTTCTAGGGACTGTTGCGTTGCGTGTGGGAATGAGTATCAGTTGGCCC
>DWLS01002650.1:0-17611 GCA_018246255.1 Pachliopta kotzebuea | reverse complement strand
CCCCCCCCGGGCCCCCCCCCCCCAAAACCCCCGGGGCCCCGGGGCACCCCCGGGGTTCCCCAAAACCCCACCCCCCCGCTAAAAAAAAAAAAAAAAAAAAAAAAAAAAAAAAAAAAAAAAAGCGTAATGATGTGTAATCTATGTTAACCAGCGCCACATTGTTATGGGCTCGCGTATTATTTACCATCAGGTAAACGACTTACTCGTCTCTTCGCCTCAAAGAAAAAAGTTATCTAGCCTTCGATCTTCCAGATGACAATATCCAGGATAAATAAAAACAAAAACTATAAAGTGAACCTTCTAAAAATTAAGTAAATAATTTTTTATTCTTGAATATAATGCAAAAATTTTCGATTTTTTAAGACATTGTCTATGTTTTTAGAAAAACCAATTTTAAAGGAAAAGTCGTATTTAAAAGTTAAGAAATGCTAACAGTGCCCTACCTTAACTCTAAAAATCCTCCTGAGCTGCTGTGTAGAGGAGCAGGAATAAATATTTCCCGCTAAGAAGAAAATATCTATGTCATACATATATATATTTATATAAGAAAAAACAGCTCTAACCCAAACGTATGACGGCTTTGCCACTATTTGCATGCATACTTCTCCCATTCCTTTTTTTTGTCGTGGTACAAATCTTCTAAACGTACCTTGCTTCTAGGGTAAAGTCAGGGTTATGGGGGGATTTATTCCTACTAAAATCCCCTCGGTGGTCGTTCTCAGTGCATTGCAGAACTCACCCGTGCCCCCCTGAACTGCTGCTAAACGTATCGTGGGGAGAGCGATTGACCTTCCCGGCATACACAGTATACTACTACAAAATACAAGACCACTTCGTACTTGTCGTCCGCCATGGGCTCACTCAATGGGTAGTGAGGGCACCCTCCCTCTAAACCCGCGAACACTAAAACCCTTTCAGTCGCCTTCTGCGATAGGCAGGGCTTACCTTAGTTGTCCGAGACTATAAAGCTAGCTTCTGCGATTCCTAGTGTCTCCACGCCACTTTGGTGGAAATTAAGAAGAATGTTAGGCGATTATTTCGATGGGGCCCACAAGATTAATCTGAGTGATATATTTCCTAGTGTTTTATTCCATATAGATTCAGATAGAATAAAACACCAAAATCGAACGAATAACCGCTAGTGATAAAAAAAAACCTTTTTAAATGAAGACATACCTTTATAATCATTCATAAAGCCTTAATTTTCTATACATAATATTGTTACAATATTAAAAAGGAAATTCTGTTAATTGAAGCTGCCACCAATAGCTGAAATTAATTTGTATTGGGACGAAACCTTAGCTGCTATTACAGTACATGTGCAAGTGCAATATGTGCAGGTAAAATCACTTTATCAACTTGGCGCTGGAGCTCAACAGATTAAACCTTTGTCGGACTTACACAGACTTCGCTAACATACCAACTTTATATTATATATAAATATGTATAATGGTATATAATATATATATTATATACCATTTAAACATCTTTTCGTGATCACACTGCTGACCATTACACCTCTCCAACAAAGTTAAAGACCAAATTTTTATTCAATGTTTATAAAGTATTATTGTATCATAAGTAATATATTCTTGACTTCTAACAACTTTGTTCTAAACACTAGGTAATGTAATTAGTCTTCTAGTAGATCAGTGTACTTCTTCATCTTTGATGATACTCTCCCTCACGAGAACGAGAATGGTACAGGAACAGAAACACTGTTCAACCAGACAAATGAAAACGACTATGTTAAGGAATTTTTTTAATTATTCATAAAGTTGCATAGGCTGCTTCTCTGACAAGCTAATTGTAACTTAATACATGTGCTGTGTGAGGCGTCGAACCGGGAGTGACTCTAAGTTACACTTAAGGCAATTTCAGATGGTAATCCAAAGTGCTTTAGCTGGCCGCACCTAATCTTTAGTCTGCGGTGAAGCGCAAACTACTACATAATCGTCTTATATTAAATTCGCTTACAAATCCCTTTCCCATCACAGAGATTATGCAAATTCGCACTAGAACTAACACAACCTAAACAGGTTTGTACCGCCTGGTTGATGGTTAGTCTCTTCCAGAAACTTAGTAGCAGTTTATTAGTTATAATTTGTTCAACTTCACTGCAATAACTAACAGTTAAGGAGGATAAGAGTAAGCAGCAAAACCTCTACCTTGTAAAATTCTACCGTTTTGATTTTGGCAGAAATTGAAACCAACCATTTCAGTAACCGGTTCTCCGTCGACGTTAGCCCTTGTGGATTATAGCGACATTCTTTACTGATTACCACATTGAATTTTTTTTTTACTTATAAATATCCTCTATATTGCACATCTACGCGACGTAGTTATTAATAGATACACAGCCTGACTTCCAGGTGGACAAGCAAATATCTATATAGACGAGGGAAACCTGTAGCGTTCATTGATATCTAAAACCTGTGATGTTATCCCGTCAGAATAAAGAGCGAGGAGTACAAATCACTAATATTAATAAATTTACTTAATTTTAACTACTTTAACATATATAAACTTGAAGAAAACTCGAAAAATTTATTGAAGTTAATATTTCATTTTTGAGTGGCCTAGAAGAAATCGTTTATAGCGCTAAGGCCACCCGTACCCCCAATGATAAGTTATTTAAGTTTATTTTCTGGGTCGTATTGTGAGCAATACAGAGTTTATCTAACTAATTAATAAAAAAAATATTGTTGTTATTAAGGTACCGCAGCACATTTTAATAAATCGAAATATTTTCCAAGGAACAGCGTAGGTGTAGCAATATTAATATGTTATTCCTTCATTTCTTGTACCGCGGTGACTTTGTTATGAGAAAATTGATTAGGTGTATTGTTTGCAGCAAATATCATTTTTACAAATCAAAGGGTCTGTAACGGACCTGGAATCCCATTGCAGCTTACCGACTATTTCCTCAGAGAAAAGCTTTGATTTAATAGCATTTAGAAAAAAAATATTTTCTGCGTTATATGTGCGTTATAAATTGTCTGTATATAAGAAATGTATATAATAAATGAATCACGAATAAGACATAGGGCTTCACGGGTCCCACACAACAACGCACGGGATCCAAACCATACTTACCTGCTCGAGATCCACCCTGCTAATCAACAAAGGATGCTTTTCTCACCAAACCGCATTAAGCCAGCGTGATGAAAGACGGCCCAAATCCCCCCACTATCGGAGAAGGCCTTTGTGCAGTGCCCAGCAGTGGACATGTATGAGCTGGTGATGATGAATGAAAAACATAACTATGGTAACTGAATACAATCTCCCACTGGTTATCACAACAAATGATCGAGTGGATGATGTAACAAATAATTAATTTTGTATATTATTTACATAACCGATGGTAGATCTCTTCACTGATGGTAAGTCTCAGAGACTGTCTAGGTAGGTACTACCGCTGCTCCCATTTCTAGCGCTAAATAGTAATGCAAACATGACTGTGTTCCGGTATGAATGATGTATGATAGAGAAATTACTAGGGTCACCAGATTTGACACTTTATGCCTCAAAGCGAAGAACACGATTTAGTGCTGAGTATAACACCAGCGCCACGTTGGTCTAGAGAAACGTACGACTTACCAGATATTACCATATGCAAATAAAAAGAAAACATAAATATATTATATTTTACATCACGCTATTTTATAACGTCAAAGAGTAGTTAGGCTCCTTGTTGGTTATAACAAATTCTCCGTTAGTTTGCAATGGGATCACCCCCATGGGATATATACACTGCTGTAGCTAACTCGTAAGAGAACTTGCTACAGTACCGCGGCGAGTTTATAAACTTTACAAACTGTAATACGACGTAACAAATTCTTTCAAGAATTCTGTTATTCTTTTTCTTTTAGAAGTTAAAAAGGATCCCTAATAATATTATATGTAAATGGATTTCAAAGTTTATCAAAGTAAAATACAAGTAGGTTACACGTGCGTTTAGGGGTGTAAGGGGTCCTAATCAACTTTCGGGATCCAAGCCAACCTCACCTGTTCGCGGTGCATCCTGCTAATCAACAAACGAGGCTCAGGCTCCTCATCAACTCCCATTAGGCCAGTGTGGTATAAGAAAATACAAACCCCCTACTGTTGGTGGAGGCCTATGTCTAACAGTGGACGTCTGTTGACTGATGATGATGATATTGCAAATGAAAACTACGTCATTAACATTAATGAAGCGCTACATATTTCGCAGTGATATTTACCTATTAGGAATCTTGCAGACTTCCTTAGAGGACTTGAATTATTAGGATGTCTTTTCAAAGTGTTGAAAGGCTAATTTAAGTTTTGCCAACAAACTGAAACGTTGCCATAATACGCTTGTCGAGATATGGAGCAGTTTGTATATCTTAACCAAGACCTCATAATTATAAGCAAGGGTATACATACTGAACCTATATATCCGTTAATGTAAACGTAGTGATGGAAGCATTTTATGAAGTTTGGATGGACACTTCACTAAATGTAGTATGTAAAACACTAAATTGAGCAGCCGAACTGGCAACTCTAATCCGGCCTCAAACATAATTAATTAAATGAAGTGAATTTGAAACACTCACAGCGCTGTTAAGTATTGTCAAGTTAAATGTAGTTTAATCCTAACTTCCTAATTGATGACTGGTTATAGTTTGATTTTTAGTTCTGCCTATCTTCTTCTTCGTAGGCCTTCCCCAATAGTGGGGGAATCTAGTCCGTCTCCCACCACGCAGCCCTAATGCGGGCTTGTGAGAATAAGTTGTTCAGTTCCAATTTGATTTGTAGTTTCAAAATGATCAAAAAATATCACGGTCACCTCTGAAGCTCTTGGAGACAGGGTATATATCTGTATAAATCTATATCTCATTCTGTGTACCTAAATAAGATGTAATCTCTGCTAAGTGCAGCGATTTTCATTAGTAGTTAATTAGTAAATAAAAGGCCGCAAACAACGACTCACGGGTCCCAAGCCAACCTTATCTTCTCGAGGTGCACCCTGCTAATCAACAAACATAGCTTTGGCTCATTAACAACCTGCATTGTGTCAGCGTAGTGGGAGATAGCCCAAATTATGAATTTTTGGGTAAGGCCTATATCCTACCGTGGACATCTTCTCAGCTGATGATATATAAGTAAAAAATATATATACGTTTTTATTGATTATGACTAAGAATACTTATAATATGAGCAGACATATCAATAAACTAAAATATTAATAAAGTAACAAATGTTCGTATACACCCATTAAACTTTTAACAAAGATGGCTCACCTTTCAGTTAGATATAATGAACCAAGTTCATAACGAACGTTCCGCATGTTCATTATTTGTATGACTTTACTTAAAGTTTATCTAACATTCATATATTACATATCGTCATATTATGTACTTCTGAATTCATTACACTTGTGAACATGAGCTTTACAAAACTTTCAAAATGTCAAAAGCTCTGAATGAGCTCGCCACAATAATCAGTGCTCTCCTACAAATTCAATTTGATTCATATCATTTTCATAAATGCATACATTAGCGGGATTATAATTTGTTATGGTTATAATTTTGTTGTAAATTCGTATAACTACAGACAGAAATAACATATTAACTTAACAACAATGAAGATTTACCATCATACACCAGTTTACTTTTCAACTCCACTCAATCAAAATCTGGGGCATAGTGAGATACTAATGGAAATCAATATTCAGCTTAAGTACTCCTATGCAATCCTTTACATATATCTTAGTAGATTCAATTAGTACTAATAGACAGTAAATAAGGGAGCTATGTATATATATGATAATCCTTTATGTATCAATAACATGTCTCAAACTCTAAAACAATACATTAATGAATACCTCGTGATATCATTTTTTTGTTCAGACAGCAAGACATGATGGTAAGAGCTACGACTGCTCATAACAACGTTGTTGGTAAAGATAGTATACACAGTAATACATTGCGCTTATCGCCTTGAGACGTGAGGTGTTAAATTTCGTTACCTCAGTAATGTCACTAGCATACAGCACGCATCAAACCGGAACACAGTAATGTTTACATAGTATTGTTTGTTGTTTGCAAAAGGAGCTGCGGCGGTACCGAAATGGTCTCCAGCAACAGAAATCTAAATCCAGTAAAATATCTTCAGTTTAACTTTATGAAACAGTTAAATTTCATTTAAACATAGGACTTTCTCTAATTAACTATTTATGTATCACTATATACTTATAAACATGTATATATGAATATAAAAATATTGTACAGGTCGTTCCGGTGCATTAAATGAATTAACACTCATTTACAATTGTTTCAATCTTCTTATTCATATTCTTCATCAGCTGATAGACGTCTACTATTGGACATAGGCCTCCCCCTATAGTGGGACGGATTGGGCGATCTCCCACCACTTGTTTACACATTGTTTTAATACGTAAACAAAAATCTAGAACGCCCGGAAACTCTTTCCAAATCGGATTTAAAACTGCAAAAGTCTGTCAATCGGAAAATTTCAAAATAACGACAGACTTTTCGTTTGTACTATTGCACGGTGGATATTTACCAAATAAATTGTATTGAACAGTAAAATTCAAATGTTTTGTGTGATACTTTTTTATTTCACGATTCGATCAAGGCGTTCACCTGATGGTAAGTGATACGCTTTCCCATAACAATGTACCGCTGGTTAAGATGGTATACACAGCAGCACATTCCACTCGCACTGCTGTGTATACCAATGCTGTGTGACCAATACATACCAAGTCTTATTACCACAGTAATTTCACCAGCACACATCACCTTTAAAACCGGAACATAGTAATGTTTGAAAATTACTATTTGGCGGAATAAATAGGAGCTGCAGTGGTACCTACCTACCTAGGTCTCTGGCAACAGAGGCCTACCACTAGTTAAACGCTGTAACAATTTAACAGTAGAATATTTTTTCGAATTAATTCTAATGTTATGCTACTTTACAACAATTCGCATTAACATTTTCTCCGAAGGAATATTCAAGAGAAAAAAAAACTTATTGTTCGTGCGATATCGTCGAGGGGGTAAAAGCTAAGTCGTGTTACATCCCCCCATTCCTACTTCAAGTGAAATTAAAATACGAGCAGTAGGTTCATACCTTTCTGAACCACCGATGTCTTTTCTATACAATTATAATAGTTACATCTTTAATTGATCTGATTAAACGAATCTTGAGAGTATAGGAAGTCCCACACAACACCTCACGGGACTCAACCGAACCTCTCCTGCTCGTGGTAAACCCAACAAAACAACAAACGAAGCTTTCGTTCCCCACCAATCTGCATTGGGCCAGCGTGGTGAGAAGCGGCTCAAATCCCACCACTATTGAGAGAGGTTAATATCCGGCAGTGGACCTCTATCGGCTAATCAAGAAATGAATCCACATACTGCTTCAGTTGGTAACTTACATATTACACCTGATACGATTCCAGGGCATTAAGGTTTTCCGAACCCGCCAGGCTCACTATCCCCTCATGTATATGTCTCGCCATTACAGCCTTGGCGAGTTCCGGCTACTAAACTACAAAGGTCCAAATATTATCTCTCCACATCCAATGAGCTGTGAAAGTCGGTCAATTGATTAGAAGAACTATTGAACAGCACCTATGAGCGACAACGTATGACGCTTCAATCCTCACTATATAAATGTATACTATTCATTAATTTATCTTCTATTTATTATTATTAACTATAAAATCCTTTAGGTGATTAGCATGTTACGGCGATAGTTTGGTGATACACAAGTGAAAATTATTTATACTATTAAGGTGATACGCCATGGTAAACGTTCACGAACATTTGATATACGGGTGGCATCACAAACGCGGAAAAATCCGGCATGTAGTATTACGAGAATTAAGAAGATAATTACTAGACGTCATCCTCTCTGTTGATATAAACTGCTATTAACATTTATTAGATTCACTAGACTTTATCACCCTCGTGATTTCACAGAGCACCCTTCAAGCAAATAAAGTAGCTAGATTATGACACATGAGACATTAAGCGTTTTCTATTACAGCATGACGAGTAGTGGAGTGGATTGGATGTACATAAAACTATTTCTTTATTGATTTTCTTGTAGAGCTATACAAAACCTTAATTATATTGTAAACATAACTTTTCTTTAGAAGTTCCATCTTAACTTATCGTCCTCTACTTTCGTAGTGTAATGTGCCGTTACACCTGTCCCCAAAACAGCAGACAACATAGTCATAATTATTTCCAGAAAAATGTTCATTGTGTTTATTAAAATGCTGAGAAATAGTTAAGTTAACCGTAACTTTCTATACTCAACTAATTTCGTCTAAGATTTTTTTTATTACTTGGGATATGTTTGAATGATCCACTAACGAAAGGCTACAAATGTGTACTTTCTATGCTACTACTACATCACACAAAGTTTTGTACACGTAAACGAAAAGGACAACTGTTAATTTAAATAAAGACCCACAATGAAGGAAAAAAAGTAAAGGCGACGAATTTAATGCAATTTTATATCAGTGGATCACGTCTCGACAAATTTTATTGCATAGGCGATTGGTCATAAATCTATTCTGGTTGCCCCCGCATCCGCTGTAGGAGAAACCCCTGCATTTCTTCTCGCTCATATCGAAATACCACCTGTTCAAAAGAAATGGTCACTATAGCTCCTTACTATGATAAATAAGTTTTTTTAGGTGTTAAAATTTCTATGTAAAATTCACTGTGACTGTAATATTTAAAAAAAAAACTCATCTAGATTATGATGTCGATTTCTTATAACCAATAGACTTTCCCTAATAATAGTAGTGTCTTATACTTCTTTTATCTAAGACGTTATTAGGGCTTCTTCGCTTTACTTCACACAATCAAAGGTGTAAAATAGATAAATATAAGACATAAATTCACAATCAGAGAATCATACAGTGCTCGTCTCCCTACAACTAAAACTGCAACTAGTTATCTCCGTAATTTGTTAAGCTGTGCAATACAGCGCCTGCTATTAATACATTAGCAAATATTTTATTTCACAGACTTGCTTTATTTATTTTAAAGTCCTTGGCTACGTGTCATTATTTTTATTTTCTATTCTTATGATTTAAAAATAAATTTCTTTCACTCTGTTCTAATTAAGTTTCTAACAAGAAGTGGAGAATGATATTTGAGGTAAAAAATCGTTTAACTTTTCAAAAGAAGGACTTGTACGCTAACTTTAAATCAGGCTGCGCATAAACTTGAGACATATAATTCAAAATGCAATCATTCTCCTAGTCCTTCGTATATAAAAATAAATTCAACTTAAATTTTTACATTATCTCGCTTACATAGGGTGATAGCTGTTGCATATTCCAAAATCGGGTTGAAGTCTGCAAAACACTAAATTTGGTAGCTTATAGTCAATGAACTCTAAACCAGACACTGAAAAGTTACGAAGAAAATTTATTTCATTGTATCCAAAATCGGTTACTTAGATTGTATAGCTGTGAACTTTTGCACACCGTTACTAAAACCTATTTCATAAAAACCATTATTGGGAAGCACTGAGCCTTTTCTCCGTTTCTTACCAATCAATTTCAGTTATATTAAACATTAAGAAATGTTATTAAACGAAGAATGAGATTCAAAACAATATAAAAATTCTTTACCAGAGGCTATTAATATTATAGAGATCAGAATTTTCATAAGGCATTTATGCTTTAAAATCTTTTCCGGAAAATATATTGGAGCGATGCGATACATTCTTATTAAGTAAACGGCTTTTGTAAAAGTTATGTAGTTTATATATTCGCCTAACCATCTGTGTTTTCATATACATCAACGTAGAATAGATATTTTGGATAATCTTTAACATATCAACTGTTACAAGCATATACTTGTCAATCGTCCTTAATAAGTAAATTTTGTATTTGAAAATAATACGAAACAAACATGCGTACATTTGGTGTAAGCGATGATTTATACACAATATATACATTCTGTATACCACCAGTAAAATGTAATTAAAAACTTACCGCGACAACTGTTGTGACATTCAGTTAATGATTTAAATTTGTTTACGTTATACCGACACTTGTGGCCGAAGGTTGCAGCTTTGCAATCCTCAAGCTTAATATCATAGTAATAGCTGAATAAAATCGATTATTTAAAAAAAATCAATTATCACGGGTTATTACATTAATGTGTAAGAGAAGTTAAAGGATTTTCTATTTAACTAAGCCACCGCAATGTTTATTCTAAGCGTAACCTTTGCACAGAATAAACACTATGCACGTATATGTTGCCTCAGTCAGTTTGTACCTTATTATATAAATTCAAGAAACAGGACACACAAAACGTTTACCTTTCTGTACATATACAAAATTATTTTAATTTAAAATTTGCACTGTAATTCAGTATTTTACTTATTTCACAAGCTATAAAATACAACAATATAATAATCTTTGGTGACAGTGATAGATACACATCACTTTGAGATGCTCTGTCTCCATTCACTTCTGGTGGGAGAACTTTTCAAGCAGTAGTGAATTTCAGCGTGAAAATACCTCGTAAACTACCGAGTCATAAAAGTATTTGTGAGGAAATGATGAGTAATTGATCTAATATAACTTACTGAGGTGTTCTAATACCACTTCCGTCACAATCATAAGCATTGGGTTGCATTTTACATAATATTTCGGGATCAAAGAATATCATATCTGTAAAATTAATTTAATCTACGTTTTACATTGAAAATATAAAGTCCCTTATATTTTGAAATCCAATCTATATTTTTGTTTAACATTCCGAAATTCTTTAATATATTTTCTCTAAATTATTATTTAAAAAATAGTTTATAAAGGCCTTTTTACTTAATCACATGAAGAGAAAAAAGACTTAATTATTAAATAGTTATTTGCAATCATAATGTACTTGTTTCATTACTTTCTTATTAACAACAAGTATCGCTAACGTGTACGAACACACAAACATACGCTCATTATTTAAAAAACACTTATACATACACTTTCGCCACATATATTCTGGCTTGTTTGAATAAGTTATACAGTAATGTTAATTGCACTAGAGTTGGATACCTGATGACTAGCAGCACGGGTTTGTTACCTATCACAGGCATCAGCGATCCACAAACATAATCTAAAATGTTTATAGGTAATTCCAAACTCTTTTTTTGTGATTTTCTTTAGTTTGTGGTGATAAACATTTTTTTCTTTTTTATAATTAACAATGTATACATTTCTAGAGAATATTAAATCTTAACAAGATTTTCAATAAATATATTTGATGTAACATTTTAAAAGACCAATGAAAATCTATTTACTACAACAGGAACAACACACGTATTTTACTGAAAGAGTTTATATATACTAGTTTATATTATTTTATATAAAATGTGTGTTATATTATGTTTATTGAAATAATTATGTATTTTTATTAAAATTATTGTTAGTTTAGCTACCGCCATTCATTTCTCTCTGACTTCTGAACATTCTCCCGGTATTGACTGGTAGAGAATGCCCGAAGGCATTAAGTCTACCTGTTGTAACATTTTGGCGTTCAATATAGTATTTTTTAAATAACTTCGCAGTACATTATTTATAAGGAAATGAAGTATAAAGATTGTATCGTATTATTATAATGTGGTTAATCAAACGATAACGATGTTACTAAAAGTTAAAGAAGAAAGATTATTCAAAACGAACCATCAAACTTCGTTTCATTATGTTTTGGCTTATTCGTTGTTGTATGTTCTTCACATGATACCAAGTGTATTAAATATAAGGTAATTAGGAATCCTTTACAGAGAGACATAAACTTGGCTTACTTAATAAATCGATTAACAACAAATTTTTTTTATTCACACAAATCAATTTCACGCCGCGTTAAAACAAATAATGGGTTAGTGTTTTCATTGCTTTTTAGATTAAACATTAGGTATTACAATTATATTATTTTTTAATTTTATTAGCTATTCCAGTGAGGTCTGTTATTGCCTGTTCTATTGCTCTCTTCTCAATATCGGGGGTGATCGCTTTGAGCACGTTATTCAGAATCCATGTGGTCATCCACTTTTGATGAATTTGCATTTCCACTCTGGAACGCTTCATGTGGTAGTCGAGGCGTCGTCTAACAGTTTTATAGACATTCATCATCCTCTCCCGGTAAGCCGCCTCCAGTTGCATAGCAACATTCTCCTTCTTAGCATCCATGAGCATCTTTTGACCGTTCGCCCTCATCTGGTTATCCTTAGCGGTATTAACTATGTTCTCGTAAAAAGTTTCCTCGGCTTTCCTAGTCGCTTTAAAATTACCTTCAACTTCATCAACTTCTTTATCTAAACTAGCTCCTATAACAGGGCCGAATGTCTTGGTAGCGTAGTAAATCATAATAAATACGGACAGACCGCTGTAATATTCGTGTTCCATTACAAATTTCTCTTTGCTCAGTAAATAGTTTATCAACATTATGCCAAAAAGGTATGGTCCCGTGACGCCAGTTTTGGAGTAGAAGAATACAAACCACTCTTCAGGTATGAATCCGAGACGAACTTTACCGGGAGTCACGGCACGTTTAAGTTGCCCAGAGTCACTGTCTTTCTTTGCGCTCACTGGACATGTCTTAGTATGCGCTGTAAATACAACTCTGTGTACCACATAGCGTGTTCTGTTTGTTATGGAAAGTATTCTTTGAATATTCATTACTGAAACACTGGAAAAGACTATTGATACACTGAAAATTCTAAGTCAAACCTGTCACGAGATATTTTGAATTGTCTAAAAGTTGAGAGTTTTATCAGTGGCCAGTAAAGATTACTGCTGATGTTTAAGCGATGAATTTAATCAAAACCTTTTTGAAATCTATAATAGTTTTTTTCGCTAATGTTTATATTATTCAATACTTTTGAGAGGTGGGTTTTCTAGCGAAATCACTAGGGTAACAAAACTTAACACATTACGGCTAAAGGCGACGAGCGCAATGTGGTGCTGTGTATGCAAGGATTGGTTGACCCTTAAAGTTGGCAACTCCAGTTTGGTTGGTAGCTAGTTCAATTAAAGATATGAGACTTAATATTTTTTCTACCAAGGCGACGTGTACTGTGCAGTGTATATCCTAAGTTTCTTTCACGTTTTCAACTGATGAACAAGCGTAACACTAACCACCACCACCCGATGGAGGTGGTGGTTAGTGTGAACGTTTTGCTCGTCTCATCGCATCGATTAGAATAACTAGCTGGAAGACGGTGAATACGCTGTCTTATAATCCGGTTCTTTATTGTCTTATAAGGTTAAAAAGTGCCGGTATGGCCTAGGAGCTAATTTCATGTTTTAGACACTAAGATAGTGAGTTCGATTCTCAGGGCGATTTTACATTTTGTCTTTTGTTTTCTTTCATAGTGCTAATTTTGTCCTTTCATATCTCCTTAACCGGAAGACATACTCATTTTATATTGAATTTCTCATCTCCTTATCCATTTATCCCTTTTTTATTGCGAGGAAAACCTTTAGATGATACTCTGCTTCTGGGGAGATGTCAGGGTTATGTGGGATTTATATCCACTAAAACCCTCGGTGGTCATCCTCAGTGAATTGGGGAAGGCCCCTAGATCTCCTACGGAACTCACCGGTGCCTCCCTGCACTACTGTTAAGCATATCCCAGGGAGAGCTGATGCCCTCCCCAGCATAAACAGTATGCTACGACAAAATACAAGACCACTTCGTACTTGTCATCTGCTCCGGGCAAACTCAATGGACAGTGAGGGCCCCCACCCCCAAAGCCCGCGAACCTGAATAGTCTGTATTACCTTACATCAGCGCAAAAGAAACTGATGTGCTTTCTTAAATGCTCCGTAATGCTTGTAACTTTTAAACTGGAACATCTACATGAATAGTCCTGCAGGATAATAGGAAGTATGCACGGAAGTACCAGTGAGTTCCGCAGGAGATCCCGGGGCCTTCCGCAATGCACTGAGGATGACCACCGAAGAGATTTTAGTGGGTATAAATCCCTCATAACCCTGCCTTCTCCCCAGAAGCAGGGTATCTTTCGAAGATTTTCCCCGCAACAAAAATAAAGGTAATACGGACTAAAATTGCAGTATCGACGTAATAAAAAACTAGGAAATTTACAGTGTTGTAAAAAAAACATATTTTCACAAATTTAATAAAAATTTTATTTATATGATATCATGCATTGAGTAAAATATTAAATGTAAACATTTTAATAATTTTATTTAAACGTCATTATTATGGAGATCCATTGGAAGCTTTACAGAGTTGAATATGTGGTAAATTATAATTCCTATAGGTTTACTTCAATATAAGTATAGTGGAAAAATTAAAGGCGGTATTTAGCTGCACGAAGAATTGGATATTTGTCGCTGGTGCACAGACCGCGGAAGTCGTCCATGGAGAGGTCAACGATAGAAACTCCTCCTAAACCTCTTGACCTATAAAACACACACAAAAGAGTTTAATAATTAAGTCTCAATATAAGACAACTTTTAAACCAAATGTTTTTTTGTCTACGTATACTTATTTTGGTGGGTCTTTGATACCAACGATCGTTTAGGTAGGTCCACAGCTCGTATTTCTACCGCCAATCAGTAATGTGCAAACATTACTGTGTTCTGGTTTGGTGCTGTATGCTAGTGAAATTACTGGGGTAACTAGACTTAACACCTTACGTCTCAAGGCGACGAACGTAATGTTGCTGTGTATATCATCATAATCAGCCAGATATCATTATGGGCAAGCGTATCATTTACCATCAAGTGAACGCTTTGCTCGTACCGTCGCTTTGACGTATAAAAAAAAATATTTTTGTTAAATTGATGAATGTAAATATAGTCCTATATATGGTAAAACATTGAATTCTAATATGACCGTAAATTTACTAGGACAGTCATAGAAAGGTAGGTTCATAAGAACTATAGCACCATCGAAATTGCATTATTTACGAATTACAAGGACCTCAGTATAGTAAGGCAAATAGTACTTTGCCACAAAGTTAGTAAAAAAGTAAATTATTTTTTTGGAAAAACTGTTATAGTTTTAGATATCTTTACAAAGTATAGTTACATAGAAATATTATGATTTTTTGGTTATAATAGCCACGCGATTTGATAAATGGTTGAATGTTATTTGTATAGTGTATGTAGGGTATGAGGGGGCTACGTACTTCACAAAGGCCGCCTTTTGTCCAGCCGTATCTGGGTCTTCATAGGTCACCCAGAATCCACCTTCGCCGTTGTCATCGGGTACGCGGAAAGCGTAAGTTCCTGCGAACAAATAATTCAGTCATTCTGATGTTTCAATAGCAAGATATCATTACATAACATCAGCAGCACATATATGTGTGTAGATTATATATTTTTAAAGAAAATTTCAATTACTAAAGTTAGTCACAGAAAACTGAGATTTATAATGATTGTAAACCGCTTACTATGAAACTACTAAGAGTTAATAATTATTATTTTTTTGTTAACTATTTATTTATTATGGAACTTTTATCTAAAATATAAATTATTTTGTCACATTTATGCATGAAAACTAACTTGTACTTTCAACTTGCAATGATAAGCTTAAAGCAAAACCTCTTATCGCTGGTTAAAAGCACAAAGCGTATAAATGAGTACCAACCAAAAATACATGACAAATCGGCATCCTTGGTTAAGCCCAACTCTGAAAATTTCAAAAATATAACGGCTGACTCCCAGAAATTTAAAAAAAAGCAGGCAAGTTACGAGCCTTGTATACGTACCGAAGCGCTTACTGGGATCGGTGACCTTCCTCAAATGAGGGCGCATTCCCTTTTGGTGGTTAGGGTTAATCAACTTAGCGCAGACTTCTGGGTAACTCAAAAGTCCCTCGGTTTTAGTGTAAGGTCCTAGAAAAAATATACGAAAAAATCTCTATTATATGAAAAAAGTTAACACAAATCATCGACGAGTGCAATGTGGTATATACAGATATACTTCTAACCAACGCCACGTTGTTACGGGCAAGTGTATCACTTACCACCCCACTAGGTTTTTCACGTCTCGTCAGCTTATCGAAAAAAAAGCGAATTCAATTAATGAATGACCTTACCTTATTTAGAGTACCCTAGTTTATGTAAAGGGCAAGTAATTTTGGACAATTTTATATAAAAAATCAACGAACCTGCTTCACCGGGGCCGTTAGTGTGAATTGGCGGAACTCCAGCAATCTCACTCTCAGAGTCAAGAGCCCAAGTACGTCCGTAGGTAGCAATGCCTAGGACAATCTTGAAAGCGGGTGCGCCCGACTGGGTACTAAGTTAGAAAGTAATTAAGATAGAAATTTGCATTTTTTTATACAACGAAATTACATAATACGTTCGTTACCTTGTGCGAGAGATGTTAAGTCTCTTCACCCCGTACTTGTAGTAGCTACTTGGTTACACTATTTTAATAGAGATATGTGCTTCGGTTGTTTATTACCAAGACAGCATTGAAATACAATTAAATTGAAATACAATTAAATAATATGATTACAATAAAAAAATAAAATCATGAATAAAGAAAGAATATAGCAAGATTCCTCAAATGGATGTTTCAGTTGGGAGGTCTAGCAATGAGTGGAAAGGGAAAAATTTTAACTAAAGAAATTAACCAAACTTACAAGTAATTGACGGCCGCGTTTGCGTTGAGCAATTCATTCCTGTTTTGTGGAGTGTATATAGGAGCTGAGTAGTCAGCCTCCTTGGGGTTCCTCTCAGGAGTAACGTAGTCAAAGGCATTCAGATTTATGAAATCGACGTGGTTAATGATAGCAGGCACATCGATGTAAACTGAAAGTTAGTTGATTAGTAAACAAAAAATAATGTTTTTAAATATATTTTCATAACTAACCCCTTTTTAACTTTATATACATTATTTTTTAAGGATAATTACAATGACTACATAACCAATGATATTATTACATGACGTCAATGATATTGGTAGATGTTTGCCCTCACAAGTCATTGTTTGTATTGACATCGGTTTTTTGAACATGAATCAAACGACATTGCAGTTTATATCAAAGAAATGTATATATAAGTGAAAATCGCACTCACTGGAAGCATTTACATTAGGCAGGATGGTGACGGACAGCTGCATATTCTGTTTAAGGCTGAGAGCTTGTTTCATATCACGGACAAGCGCTGTGAAACCTTCTCGGTGTTCAGATTCCTTGTCGTCGACGGGGGTGGTCGCAAACGTTTTCTTAATACCATGCCAAATTGAACCTGCAATATTAGTTACGTTATGGTTGCGGTTAAAAACAGTTTTACTCTTTACCAAAACATGCACGCGGTGTTAATTGTCATCACAATAATAACAGCGGGTTTTTATTTTTGGACATCTACTTATAATTTACAAATTCGGGAAAAGGATTGTAGTCTACTATGTATAGTAATATACTTTTACATTTACATCTCACGTAATGGTAGTCTCATACCGAATTATAGTGCTGCTGTTGTTTGTCATGAAGATAACCCATTGTACTTTTAGATCCTATTTTTTTTTTTTTTTTTTTTTTTTTGATTTGGGCTTTTTTTCCTCGGCCTTTTGTCGGGGACCTTGTTTGGTTAAAAAAAACTTTTTTGTTTT
>DWLS01002649.1:0-17614 GCA_018246255.1 Pachliopta kotzebuea | reverse complement strand
TACCCGCTAATGCGAGGAGAGGAGAATAAAAATATGGGTGCAACTACCGCCATATAGGGATGTAACTATACCGAACATTTTATAATGTATATATATACTTCATAAAAGCATTTTATGACATTAAAATACCAACAGTTACTAAAGTTTTGGCTGAGGCTCGTTAAGATCTTAATATTGTGAGTATCGTCATGTATAAAATTGCAAATAATACATTTTTAATGAAAATCTTATCAAACCGTAGAAGGATGAATAATTTCTTAAAAAAAAAAATATGATAATTTGTTGTTACACCAAAATGTAACCAGCTGTTCTTTTCTCCGAACATACTTCAAAAGTTATAAAAGAAAGTTTCTTATTTTAGTGACGAGCTTACGAGCTGATAGAAAATATCTATTGTATTAGCTGGTTCTAATAAATGTTATAAGTATATAGAAATAGTGTTTTATAAAATAATATTTAGGTAATTCACAGTGAAAGCTGGTAAGAAAAGTAAATATTTATTGATACTTAATAGAACAACTAGTTCACATTTATTTATTGTATTGTGTACTACAGTTTTTACAAGCTATTACATTTTCGACAAAATTACAAGAATTGTAACAGAAGTATTTGATTTCAAACAACCTTAAAATATAATAAGTTTGTTATTTCTTTTAATTAACTAAAACCTTAATTTGTAAAAAATTACCAGAATAGTGAAGGCTCAAAAGTTTTTAACTTTTATATTACTGTGTTCCGGTTTGAAGTTTGCTATAAGCTAGTGAAATTATTAAGGTAACAAGATATAACACTTTACGTTTCAAGGCGACGAATGCATTGTGATGCTGTGTATACAATCTCAACCAGCATCACGTTGTTAAGGGCAAGCGTATCACTTACCATCAGGTGAACGCCTTACTCATTTCGTTGCCTCGTCAAAAAAAATATCAACTTGATGATATCCGTTATGTTTTCTCCTAAACGAAATTTGTATTTCATAATAAGGATTCTATTTTAAGGCAGTTTGATTTCGCTTTATGTTCTCTTTAATAATCCTCGTTAAGTAGTTTCCGCTTTGTTTTCCCCTAGTCTACAAAATTCAAAAGGTTCGAATTTCATTTAGATTGAAAGCTATTTGTTATATATATACATAAGGATCAGAGGTACAAGATAATTGAAAAGGGAGAGAATAATTTTGTTCTTTATAATTAAATTTTACTAATTTCGATTAGAGTGTTCGTACCCAATTATAATGTACATTTATTTTTATAATTAGATCTAAGTAAAGATTTGAATATTTATTTGTAAAGGAAAATAAGCTCCGACTTTTTCACTCATCCCTCTGTTTTTTTTTATCGTTTGATATTTTTCTTGTGAACTTTATCTAAATTTGTAGAGGCTTGCATATAATTCTCAAGGACACTTTATTTATTTATAATATAGATCCAAGTTTGTTATAATAAATAATAATCAGTTTTAACTGAGTCCTACTTACAAAGTACGAATACCTTTATGCAGACATTAACGCTTTTTCCCCGAAATAACGGGTATAATTTATTTGCACAGGCGTCGTAGGAAATTTATGGTGTATATATACAGAGCCGGAGACACGCGATTTGTATTAGGTTAACGATGTGCTCAGCTCGTGGCCATTAATCATAAATGGCGAGCACGCACAAAACCGAAACGCTTATTGTATGGGAGGTCGGTGATCAGATAAACAATGAGCTTTAACGTCGAGTTTCCACCGCTTGAATACTCCATGTAAAACTACGTAAACAAAATGTAACAATAACTCTTTTCATAAAGCATTTTGGTTTTAAAAACATTTATAAAATATTACATTTACGAATATATTTATAAAATCCTTGGACTAATGATTTCGGGTTTATTATAGATATTTAATAGATTTAAAAGTAACATACTCTTTAAAGTCTTTCTTACAAAGTTAACAATTAAGCAACGTATTTTAATAGGTCTTCCTAATAGTGTAAATATACACATGAATAAAGTAAATATTTTACTATAATAAACAAGCAGGTACTATCCCTTAATAGGAAAAAGAATGAAAATTATAATTTAAGTTAATAATATGTATGACAATTATTTTAAAATAGCATCATAAGAGGGGAAGCGTAAAATCTGGAACAAGCTTATAAACCCAACGACCCGCGTAATTAGCCATCGAGCTGAAGCAGATAACGAAGGCATTAAATTCGAAAAAAAATACTGCAATTAATTTACACCAGACTTTTTACGAGATGATTAGATTTTAATAGGCAATGGGAATGTTGTTCAAAAGACCCTAGATCAATGGATAAAAACGTATCTTGTTTAAAAATTATTTATGTACATTATAAAATGTTAAAATCAATAAAATAACTCAGGGAAGGATACGAGTTAATGATTATATTTATGCAGGTTATTATGTAATTAAATGTGTTTAACTAACAAAATTTCTATATACATAAGCGTAATTTTGTTTAAGGGGTATGGGCTAAAACTTCACCGTATTTTCATACGATATTATGAAGCTGAACATGGTGAAGTGTACTCACACAGAATATACTGCTTTTCACTTGATAAGAGCAGGAACAGAGCAATACTATTATAGTCACAGATATACAATATGAAAGTTGCCAGAAGGAGTAGAAAATACACCTTTTATTCCCAATCTTCTAAAATAATATTTTTTGTAGATTATAACTAGTTGGGCTATGAATCAAATTCAATTACGACTAATATGTACTTAAAAATCTATTTTAACGTTAAACTAACATAAAGATAGTCATGATGCGGTACATTCAATATTCCTGCACTATTTTTTTATTGTTCGTCGAGACTTCGAGACGTGCAAGGCGTTCTTACCTGGTGATAAGTGTTACGCTTACTCATAACAACGTGGCGCTGGTTGATATCATCTTAACATTACATAACATTGCGCTTGTCGCCTTGAGACATGTGGTTTGACGTCTCGTTACTTCAGTAATTTTACTAGCTTATGACACCGATCAAATCAGAACACACTAATGTTTGGCCATAACTTTTGGTCTTTGTGTTTGGAGCTACGATGGTACCTACCTAGGCGGTCTCCGACAACAGAGACCTTCCACTCGATCTTCAGACCTTTTTCACAGCATTTGTCAAAACGTGATGAAGACTTACTTTGATATATATAAAACATTGAAAATAATAAATTCCTTCATTTATTGTTTCTATTTCAATACAAAACTGTATTTTTCGTATGCATTAGTTACTTGTAGGAATATATTCACTATCTTCTATATTTGTTTTACTTATCGAAAATTAGAATTATTATTTATGAACTCACCTGTATTCAGTTTTTCATGTATAAACGAAGAATTTACGACAATAATCAAAATTCATTTCACGTAATGTTTTTCTTATTGCCACAATCGTAAAATATATTTCGGGGTACGAGTATAACCGGAATTCAATTTATTTGTTACATGGTATCAATTTTGACATTTATTAAAATGATAAGATAGTAAATAACCATTTTTTTATAATTTCTATTTATTTACTTAATATTGTTGTTAATCGATTGAAATATGAGATATTCACAACACAAAGTTACTTCAAAGAAAACTTATGAAATTGTTCTTTGTTCTTTATCATAGAACAATACGAAACATTTGTACATATGTACTCGTAGCATAGTATATTTCAATTGGAGTATACATTTCACATCTTAATAATTTTTTCTATAATTCTTTGTAATATTGTAGCGTTTTTTTTTTTTGATTAACTCTATGTAAAATCTTTATTAAACATTTTATCACTGGGTTCTAATTTAGTAATTAGAAATCTGTATTATTATATAGACAGGATTTTTAACAACTAATTTATTATTTACATTTGTAATCCACAGTGCTTCTTTTAAATAGTAAATGTAATTAAACATAACATTATTTTATTTTTTATTATGTCTCTACACGTACACAGTATATTACTCTCAACAAATAAAACTAACATTTGTATTTAACATGTATTAGAGAAAAGCTTCCGTCTCCCCTTGCGTGTAATTTATTTGAGCAATTACTCTCTTACCTCCATATGTTAGAAGCTTACGTTACTCAAGAATTTATTGTAACAAACAGAGAATTATTTGAAATTAATCAATGCACGTCAGCTTATAAATATTATTTGTTTATTTAAGCAAAAGCAACTTAGGTTTATTAAGTTAGATGAATATAGGAGATATTAACTTCGTTTACTTTCATAATACATAATTCCTATTCACACAGCACTTAAGTTCATTCAATAGCACAAATTTAAACTTTATAAAAGGTAAATTATGAATGCTATTATTTAATAAAATTGCAGGTAATGTTAATTAATCTTCTTTTGTAAGTTTCAGAACAATAGTCTACGGTTAGCTACTGCTTGCGTTGCCGTACACTTTAATCTATTACTTACGGAAAGTGCACACTTTTATTAGTTTAATGTTGTCTTTGCTTTAAACAGATAATTATTATTTTCTTTTATTTACATTCAATTCTATTCTTCTGAGAATTTCGTCAAATATATCAATACTAGAAAGTGTTTTTTTAATATAATATGTTCAGTTATTTTCAGTGTCACTTCAATGAAGTCAAATAGTTGTCATATTGTTTTGTTTTAAATATGTTATATAGTATTTTAAGTGGCATTTATTGTGAAAATAAATTGTGATCGCAATTTTCGTAACCTCGAAACGTCTGGCACAAATCCAGCTAACTTCCTCGCTACTGCCAAAACATATTGACAGAAAGCAGATTTTGTGGACAAATAAAAAAGGAAATATTTCATACATTTCTAATCATTTTTATTATAGATCTATAATGTAACAAATGAAATAAACTGAATAACATATAAAACTGTAAGAAAAATTTATTCATTAATTTCTAATGAATTATAATTGTTTTTATTTTAATTATAACAACATTTGGTTTGTAAAATAGTTACAATAAATTATTTAAATCTGAAGCGGGATCGGAACTGGTTAACTTTTGTCCATTAATATCCCAGTTACTCGTTTAATATTGTCAAGGATTAATAAATGATTTGTCTTTAACAAAGCTTGAGTTTAAGAGGAGAAAATGTTTAATTTTGTAAACGATTTTACTCAGATCATTTGTTCACCGATAAAGTAACAGTCAATATAAATTCATAGAGTATTGTAACCAATCCATTATGTCATATAAACCAAAGCATGTTCTGTTTGACTATATTTACCTATTTATTTAGTATTCCTGCTTAAAACTGCTGGAAAGATTATTCAATTCATAGAAAAAAAGAAAATATTTATGAATTCTGATTACACAATTTATGTACTAATGCTATTCATACATTATTTATATTGCTCATTGCGAAGTTTCAGTAGAGTTTTTTCCGTTTTGTATATTTTGTTCATAATCTTTGTATATATTATTGTTAAGACCGACGTTCTTGTTTATACAAAATGTAGTCGTTGTCACCGAACAGTGATTGGACGGGTGGTGCAATTTTCTTGACTTTTCTTCAATGTAACCACGGACGTGTTAGGCACGGCGCCAGCTGACTTCGCTTTATGCTTCAAATGTGCTTATTTACAAACTACATTATAACATCTTCGTAGTATGGGAATAATTATCTTAAGAAATACACCTAGACATATTGTTAGAAAAAGGATTTGTCTATGAAATTACTGGATAATATTAAATAAATAAAGTCCCTTGAAAACATTAAAAAGTTTATTGCAAAACATCTATTAAGTCAGACAGATAAAAACTTAAAAAAAGCCAAACCTTAACATTCAAGGCTCTAGTAACAATTTATTCAAGAGTTCCACTCCCTAAAATATTAAACAGAAATTTGAATAATGTAATCACTTAGAAGGGACTTATGAAGAGGAAGGACAGACGCTCCACTTATGTATAATAAATCTAAAAATAAAAGTTTATGTAAAATAATTATAAACAAAAAAAATCACTTTATAACAAATTTAGGGTTTAATTTGATAAACCTCATGTATGAAAACAAACAATAAGATCCATAAAGGGGGCCAAAGGTGTAGTGAAGGTTACAGGAAACCACCGAATCAGGGTAGAGAAAGACCAGCATGTTAATATTTGAGAATGCCTAAGTATTCACGGATAATGATCATAACGATGTTGCTCTAAATATATAACAAAAAAGTATTAAATTGGAAAAGTGAAAAACATATTACAAATATTTAAATTAAAATTATTTTTTGGACGCATAAACAGTTTAAACTTCTAAAAGCATTTAACTTTAATTAAGTCGCTTTCAAAGTGATAAAGTATGGTTTAATAGACAAAAACATTTTTCATTTAAAAGTTACGAATTGCAATTTTTTACTATCTTTCCTTTGATGTGACCATTGGTGTAAAACAGATTTCTAATTACAATTGATGACTAAAACTTTACAGTCAAAGTTTACATTTTATATTGAGCATTTATTTTATTAGATCTAGTATCTTTAAAAAATATTTCATGGTTCTAAATTACTCAAATTGCTGCAAAATTTAAGCACTGCCTTTTTTATGGACCAAAAATCCTTTTTATTAGATAATAATTTCGTCATTACATAAGCTGAAACAGTACACTATGTGATAGACGATTTTAAAGAAAATAAAAGGTTAAAAAGTTAAAAGGTAGGCTTTACCCGATGTCAGTTCAAAGGATACCTCACATCAAAGCTCTGTGAATCTCGAAACGCCGACAACTACAACTTTAGTAATTTAACCGATCGATACATCGGACAGAAAAATAAAACTTCATGAAAGTACTAACTTTACTTTTTCTATCATTGTTAAGAGATTTTGTTTACATTAATAATACTCTTATTTATATAACACTGTACATCTCTAAATAAAAAGACAACCCGTACAATATATAACTTGTTAGTCTTGAGACATTTTCTCTTAATCAATTTAGATTGTGATGAGCCTCAGAGGAATGCGTTAGTAAATTATTTAAGTATAATAACATTTAATATTTTATGTTCTCAAGCATATTCCATGGCTGACAAAATCTTAGCCACCTCAAAATTCTTTGAAATAAATTTAGTCTTGACAATCCACTTAAAACAAGGCAGAAACGCTTATTTTTTATAATAATTTCAAAATACCAGTAAAGTAAAATAATTCGTAAAAAATAATTATAGTCATACCTAAAACATTAAATTTCTTTTAAAAAATAACTATCGACGAAAACTCTAAAACAAAGATTTCAATTTTAATTACAAAAATTATAAATTATAATCTTATATAATATTTTACACAACAAAATCTAGGTACTCCATTTTACTTGATTATATTATAAAGCAGTATTTTCATATGTATTCAAAAAAATTCTGAAACGGAACATAAAAGTGGGGTAATTGGCTCTTCTTCATCCAAAGCACAACGTAAATTTTTACTCATTTATAATTCTTTGTAAACATCTATTTCAAAACTAAAATGGAAAGAGAAGGAAAGACGGAATAATAATTTTATTAATCTACAAACATGCAATTAATATATTAATGTTACTATGGATGCAATACAAAATACACAGCCTCCGTTGCGTAAAGAAAAAACTCTTTACTCATCTATTTGCGGTGGAGTTATGATGGTAGTAAGATTTTTCGATCCCGTCTGACTAGCTTTTACCACTGTAAGAGTTTTTGCTTTGTCTTTTAAGTCATTATAATCGAACCTGGAAGTCGACGCCATATGAAATTAAGCTCAAACCCGTTGTCAATTAAAACACGTTTAAATTTTTTTCCTCCTCTATCCAGTTTCATAAAATATAAAAATCAATATAAAACTGAAAGGTGTTCTTATTGTATAACTAATTGTATAGTATTAAACATTGTTTTTATTAAAAAGTAATAAAAAGTGTTCATTATTTCAAATTCATTGACGATTGGTTGAGAATATAGACATGAGAATTTTTCAGTACAATTGGTTTCATTTAATGATTTTTCTTTCTCAATTGGGACTTTAAAAGTAATGAAGGCTCCGAGCAAACGACGGGAACTGTGACGTGCAAATACAATGGATCTTTATCATTGGAGTCTATTGTACAAGGTTCGCTTCTGTACGAAAAGCTCTCAAATACCACTCGCACGCGATCTGGAGATGTTCCCTGTATTGTTCAGTGGCATGTGCGGCCATGAGTATGTATCGTTAACGAACTTCGACCATAGTTTTTTTTACTTCAGTTTTAATCACGACAGGAACTTTAACAAGGAAAGTTGTCAGGTATTCACGCAGGAGTATTTTGAAAACTGAATATAAATTTTGTTACGTAATCAAAAAAAAGTGGAAACGATTTCTGTAGCACTAAATTTGAATCTCAATAGTAATAAAATGAAATCAAAAATTAATCCATAGGCACCATCTCTTTTAAAAGTCTACAAGATGTGATTTAAGGATTGACGGACGAAAAATCTTGTTACAAGGCAGACTGTAGCGGTAAACACCGCTATGCTATAAGAGCAATTAAAGTATTTATCAAAAAGCTCATATGTTTATAAATAACCATCTGTTCTAAGTCGTAGTCTCTATTATGTTTAGTTTGCTATTATTTTCTCCAAGATATGTATGTGAGTGTCGGGTGTCCAAATTACATGGAAGAGTGCCAAAAGTACCAAAATGTGCCTATAATACATTTTTTAATTAACCTGACGTAAATTGTTAATTGAAAAAGATCGTAAAAAAAAGATAAACCATAATGGAAAAACGTTTACCAATTTTATCACTCATTTTTATCGGATACTCGCTTACATTTTTTTGTGGACAGCTTTTATGTTTGCGGTTGCATGTGGAACTTGTAAATAAAAATGTTTTAAATTGACGGGATTGATTTTATTCGTAGCAGTAAATATAATAGCATAAAAGAATCAATATATGTTGTGTTGATAATAAAATAAATGAAACTAAAATATCTTTTACAATATATTTCCGCGTCTATTAAGTATGAAAATACAACACTTCGTATAAAAACTAACTTTAGTTTTGCAAAACCTAAAGGACTGTAGCAAAAAAATATTAAGCTAGATACTGTTAAATAGCCTTTTGCCTATCAAAGCATACTTGGTGCGTCTGCGAATTGAGAGACGTAATTAAGGTTAAAAGCTTTTATAGATTGAAGCTTTTATGAGTTCATCTGCTAGGTCAATAAACGTAGTTAATATTTGAAATTTTGTAAAATTTGTCTACGAAAAATTATTTATCGACAAATATAATTTATAATTTATATTGATTTAAAAAATACCATGGTTAAATAATATAAACAAGTATAAATGAATACAATGAACAGAATAAATTAAAAGTAATTGTTAAAACGACAACATTTACTACAACGCATTTTCATTGTTACTTTTACAAACATTTTACTTCTTATTTTCAATATATAGAAAATTTAAGTCATCATCATCATCCGGCCCGCTGCCACTTCAGCTTGCAGATTTTGAGGATTATGTCGACAACTTTAGTTCTCCGCCGAATTTCCTCGTTCGAGATTTTGTTCCATAGAGAAATTAGCATAACTCCGTCCACGCCCGCTGTGAGACATTTAATTGGTGGATCAGACCGTTGGTCAGTTGCCATTTCTCTGTGCCGTAAGTCATGGTGGAGAGGACGCACTCGGTAAATACTTTCGTTATAAAACATTGGGGTATTTGCGAGAAGCGGATGTTACCAAATGCTGCCCAACCGAGTCGAATGCGTCTGTTAAACTCCTTGCTGAAGTTTGGTAACGAACGGCCCAATTCTAATTCCTGGCCGAAGTAGACATAGTCTTCGATTACTTCAATTACCGAATTGTCGTCCGTTACTACAGCCTTTACGAGAACAGGCCTTTTTCGGCGGCTGGTACTCCACAAGTATTCATGAGAACCGGTTCTTAATATCCCTGGAAAAGACCTTGCAGACGTAATGGCTTAGAGGCAACGACATGATCATCCTTTGTCCTGAGTTACAGCAGATGGGCACTTTCGAGAGGACTAACATAGATCTTAAGAGCCTGGTTACGTTCTATCGCAATTATGAAAAGTTGAGTATTGAATATAAATAAAAAATATGGAGTCGACTACAGAGCTGTTTAAGGAGCAGAAAATAAAAATATTATTTTATACGCAAAATGATCTCCTAATCAGGGTGAGGGTTAATCAAATGTTCGTGAGTAAATTCAGGGATCCTTGACTCGACTTTCCAAAAATATGTCCTGTCCTGAGAAAACCATCTTTAATATTTTTGTATATTCTACAACTAGAGCAGAATTTTCACTTATGGCGCTTGTTAAGATAACGCACACTACATAAAATGTTAAAAAGGAAAATGATGTCCAAAAGCAAATTTGTAACTATTTCCAAGTTCAATAATATAGTATAAACTATAAAATTTGTTAAAAAATTAGTAGTTATTTATCAGTACATCATCTAAGATTTATTCTTTAAAAGTTACTCCAGGAATCGACTAAAGTACCTAAATATCCAGGCCATAATTAGCTAGTACTTACAATAGCATGTTAAGTTCTGCTTCTATTAATTAGTCGCAATGAAATCAAGTTGGAATGTACCCCAGGTATTCAGATATCTGCTCCTACAGAATAATATATTTACTGAAAAAACTTTACGAATATCAAAGAGAATTCGTGGGTATTAAAATTTTATTGTTTCATTTTTAAATATTTTTACGTGCAAGGAATTTAAAGAATTTCGTTAGAAGAATAAAATAATTTTTGAAAATAACTGAACAAAAATTATAATGTCATTGGTTTTAAAAGTATTTTTATTTTTTCTTTAGTTTGAAAAGCTTTTCAGATGACTATGAAAAATAAGCATATAAGTCTCCATTCGATGTTGATCCTCAAATTTTTCGCATTCAACCTATAGCTTCATTTTTATTAATTCATAGTAATTTTAATAACTTTTTTCACAACATGGATATAATGAAGCATGAATATTATTTATATCTTGTTATGAGTAACAATCAAACGTCCGAGTAATGCAGAAAAACTTTTTGTATTAACCTCTTTGCTTTTTTAACAATCTATTAGTTTTTTGTTTGGCTTCGTAAATAATAAATATAATATCTTCAGAATACGCTTGTGTGTTACGTTAACAAAATTGACAAGTCTGCCAACCAAGGCCCCGGTGCAATTATCTAACATTCACCTGCTGAAGATTAGGTAACTCTGACATTAATTAGATCGAACAAGCCAAGTTAAATTGAATTTTGTGGTGAGGCTCTCCATTACCAATTTCTTAAGAGAAGTATTTTATTTATTGCACAGACTTAATAATTTTGAAGTTTAATATCTTTATTAAAAACGTAATAGGTACATTGTTTATCTGGTATTGAAGTGTTTTTCTTCGCTTTAATTATTATGAATTCCGTTTGAAATTACCTACTTATAGCATCACAACAATTAGCACAATGATCAACAAAATGTCGGAATTATTTTATAACTTGCCTAAAAATAATATTTTAGCAACTTATATATACCTGCGCTCCGGAATCACATACAAACTGTTGTCATCCTCCAATTCGGACTTGTCAGCGTCATTAGGGTACATCTTTCTAGAATTAACCCCAAATTCTCTTCCCTCGTCTCTTTCCTCTCCCTTATATTATATATTTTTTATGTATATATATTTCAGCTCGCGAATCCGCGAGCTCAGGGTTCGATGAAGTTTTCGCGGCCATAACAGTGGCCGAAAGCATCAACTTCATTAGAAAAAAAAATCTAAAATTAATTGTCAGTGGAAGCAAAGTTCCGTTAGGAGCAGTTTATTGTCCACCCAACCAAATTGTTTTGATGAACTTGAAACTGCACTTCAGGTATACTATTCTGAATATAGTCAACACATTATAATGGGTGACCTTAATACAAACATGCGATATGATACTACTCACTCGCGTAAACTACGTTCAATAATCGAGTCGGCAAATCTCTCGTTGCTACCGTTAAATGCAACTCATCACAATATTAACGGTCCCGATTCTTTAATTGACCTTATCTTAATATCTTCCCATGGACTGTTACCTGCTCCTGCCATCTCACGTCATGACCTGCTTTTCATTTCCTATAAAATTAAACCTCCTAAACTAAAACCTGTGGCTTCACGTCTGCGTTATCTAGCTAGGATTAATGTTGATGAACTTCAAAAAGATGCGGCTTTAATAGATTGGAGCGATACATTTAATGCATCCACAGTAGATGACAAAGTTTCGTTTTTTAATTAAAAAATTTATAATCTCTTTAAAAAACATGCCCCAATCAAAGATGTTCGATTAAAACGTTCGCCAGCTCCATGGATCACGCATGACATTCGTAAACTTATGGCTAAACGCGACCATGCCTTTAGAAAATTTAAAAAGAATCGTTGTGATGTTAATTGGGATTATTTTAAAGCTGCCAGAAATCGGTGTAACCAGACGGTACGAGTTCCTAAACGACGCTATATTCACAACAACTTATTAAATTCCTTTATGAAAGATTCCTGGAAATTTCTGAGATCACTGGGTATAGGAAATACCTCCTCTGATGTTGACCCCTCGGTTGTTCCTATCAATCAAATAAATATACACTTCTCTTCTACTTCTCAGTTAGACGCTGCAAAAGTCTAAAACTCTTTCCGATTTGCGGTTTTTAAAGATTTTTATAACAACACCTTTAATTTTTCCCATGTTACTGGTGATGAAATTAAATATGTTTTAATAACTACGTAATTCCCTACTTGGATTGATACGTTCGGCACCTATTTGTATTTTATTTTATTTTTTTCTTCCCTTCACATCTTGAAAGGTTGACTGGAAGAGAATGTCTTGTGGCATTATGTCCGCCTTTTTGTTTACTGTGCCTGTCTTGTACATAATGTTTTTGTTTGTAAATAAATGAATAAATATACATACATAAATTTTTAGATGAAAATTGCGCTAATCCCAAGTTTTCATATTAATAGAAATTCGATATTTGTTGAATGGAAAACAATGTCCGTGTTAAATCAGAGTTTAATTTAAATTACTTATTAAAATTATTATATATAACAAAAGACAGAACAGATTTTTTATACATGAATTATTATTGTTTATTAAACTTCTCTATACAATAGCACTGTGCCAGTAATTGTCTAACCTCTATCGCCTAGAATAAAGAAATCGTTCCCTAACTATTCTACCAATGCAATAGTCGTAGCCGAAAGTATATTTAAATGCAAAAATTTTAAAATAAACCAATTATCATCAAACGCTATACGGATGAATTGTTTACTCGACGTATCAAACTTTTTCCTCGTGTCTGTTATTTCATGCAAAGTTCGTAAACATCCGCAAGCGACAGTTTTTGCTTGAAAGCATGTTCTATTTTCCTACGCACAGAAGAGTTATTTTCGTTGGCTCCTGTTCTCGTATTTTAGTTTTTACGGCTCAGTAAAAACATTATATATATTTTATGATCACTATCTTATAAGGGTCGAAACATAAATATTTGGAAACATATACGGGAAATGGTCTAAACACACCTATCAGAGCTTTTATTTTAATATTTATTTTATATAAAATTGCATATATCGTTCTTACTTTATATAAAATTTTAGCCTAATAATTAAATATTAAATGATTTTTGGTTTTGAAGACTACACGCGAAATCATTACATAAAAACGAATCTACAACCACGTATTTTTTTGTTCAATTAAAACGTATTAGGTTGAGACTATACCATCATGTTAAAAGCTTTTCATACCAAAAAAGTGAAGTTTTTTTTAAATAAGCGCATTTTACCGGAGGCTAAAATTTAACTATCGTTCTTCAAAGTAAAGAATTATGCAGACGCTTTTGATATTTCAATATATAATTCAAAAGAGGTAGTAAAATTCGAGCTGGAGTTCTGTCCGCACAACTCTAAATCTAATTTACTCTCTTATTCTCCAGTGGTAAGAAAAAGTTTTCTATTTGTGAATAACGAGACGTAGGGGATGTTAGTGACAGAGGGTTTGTTCAACAAGTTTTTCGAGAACTCAATAGCTTCGTGTTTTATATTATAATAAGTTCTAATTTATTTTATTATTATTATTTACGTTTGGTCGATAGTTTATTCAAGTAAAAAAATAAATTTAAATGCTATTAGAAACATTATATATACTGTTTTAAAAAAAAATAAACGGTTAAGATTTATAATACAAATTTGGACCCTACAGTCAATGTATTGTCAGTACATATAAGTGCTAAAAAAACCATAAAATTAAATACTTGTCAGCTCATAAACTATAGTCAAATTCAATGGGAAATTGTTGACAATTTTAATAATTTTTATTATCGTGTATAACTCTATTTTGATTTTTTATAATCATACCGATATTCCAGTGAAAATCTGATAATATTCGATTTATCCATACCGGAGATTACCCGGATCACACAGAGAACAAAATTATTCATTATATAATTAGTTTTTAGAACAAATGTATACATTCATATTAAGTTAAAACATATTATTTTGATGTTACATACGCTATAATTTAGTTAAGTATTTGTATATTTTTTTATTTTTTTTTATATTCTATTATGTAGAACTAGTCTTAGAACCGCTAATAATGTACGGCGGGATAAATTAATGTCGACAATCCCTTAATGTCCGGCAAACTGTCTGCTGGTACCCTTGTTTAACCTCACATCACATTATTTAGGATTTTCTGCTTATCGTTCTCTGCCACGCAACCCTCGAACATTTTCCAAACGTTACCGATGGACACTTTGGAACAACTACCGGTTGCTTTACCGCTATTTTTAGTTTATTAAATTTGCCGAATTTTTAGCTATGTAGTTTACATGATCATATCTTAAAATTACGAAATAAAATAATTTTTATAGTCTTCAGTGTTTATTTAATTATTTACTACCTCGCTATTTCAAATATTTTACAATACCAATGCCGACGGCGGGACTGAGGTAACCGATATCCTGATGTGATAGCTATCACGGAATGCCTAAAGCTTTCTTAACTATTGTTTAATGTCTAATCTACGCTGACTGAGCTTACTGTATCTTAAAGTCAAGGGTATGCCTGGTGTTTTATTTTATTTCTTTTATAACAGGATCCCAAACCGATAATATTATCCAACAATATTTTTTATTGTTATAATAATGTTTATAATTTCAATAATTATGTGTTTTATCCTTAGTGAGAAATGGTATTCTTTTGAAATGATTTGTGGTCTATCAGGTTTGTATTTTATATATCGTATAACTCTTGTACAAGTAGTGCGTGTGTACTAGAAATAAATACCTTCATATTTTACCTATAATTTAAAATTTCCACATCCTTTTTTTAATTGGTATGCTCGACCAATGTACGAAGTGCCATCGAATAAATTGGCTCGTTCATTCATAACGGTTATACGATGTTTTCAGTATGAATTTTATTATATAGACGAAATAAAAATTTAAATTGATGCAAAAATTGGTTCATAAATCCATTTTATTGTTTTTTTATAAATAAACAGCATGTTACACAGGTTTAAAAACGTCGACAAGCTTGAATTACGTATTATTGAAAAATTTAGCTTGATTGTGCTTCAACAATAATGCCTATCATATGATTTATGTAAAATACATGTAAGTAACAAATGTTCATAAAAACAGAAATGTGTTCTTGGTTAAAATAGAAACTAGGCAAGGAAATTTTTAACAGTAGAAGATTGTACTTATAACTATTAGATAGTATCAAATCTTACGACAGAGCTTAGCAATTTACCTTAGTTTCGCCCGGAAAATAAATATTATTTATAACCTTCATCTTAAACGCCTTGAAACTATGTGAGGTCGCATTAATTACTGAGATTGGCGCTATCACATCAAAAGAATAACATTAACTGTACTGGCATATAATAAACCAGCATGAATTAAAAATTACATAAAACAAGACAAATACCATCGCTTGAGTTAATGTGTGTTAATTTTTTTTATATAAGTAAAAGTGGGCAAGCGAGCGAACAGTACACGTGATGTGATTACTGACGCCCATGAACAGTCGCAACACCCGAAGGGTTGCGACTGCGCTGCTGACCTTGAGGGAGAAAGTGGTATGCTCTTTTCTTGAAGGTTCCTTTGTTGGACTGGTTCGGAAATACCGCTAACGACAACTGATTCCACAAAGTAGTTATGCGTGGTAAAAAATTGCGCTTAAAACGCACAGTGGAAGATCGCCAGTCATCCAGTGAGTAGTGGGTAGTGAGGATGGAACTTGGCATTGTGCCGTGTACTGCGATGGTGGAAGGCAGAGGCAGGAATCAATCCCAACAACTCCTCGGAGCACTCCTTGTAGTACATTTTATAAAGAACGCAGAGAGATGAAACATCTCTCCGCAAGGCCAGTGGGTCAAGGCGGTCGAAAAGAATTTGGTCGTTGACGATTCGAGCCGCTCTCCGCTGTATGCGGTCAAATGGAAGGAGCTGGTACTGAGATGCGCCCGCCCAAAGGTGGGAGCAGTATTCCATATGAGATCGAACTTGCGCCTTATAAAGAAGTAAGCGGCGCTCGGGAGTAAAATACTGCGTCGCTCTACATAGTACAACCAGTTTTGGCTTTATCTTCCAGATAACCACAGAATTGGACGCTACTCGATAAGTCGACGCCACGGATTCCAATGCTTGTGCAGGCCATGAGGGGAGTATTTTCAAGACGAGGATAGTCAACAAAGGGATTATTTTTGGTCTTTCTAGGGTTAAAATGCACTAAATTTAGTCGACCCCAGATATTTTGTCTCATATAATCTCGATTTCCGACACAAGTTTATTTCTACACTCTTCAACTCTTCTTTGAGACATATTGGCATGACCGGTGTATAAAATATCCAGAGTGCAGTCATCTGCATAGGAATGAACATACAGATTTGCAACATGTCATTGATATACAGAATAAACAGTGTAGGCGACAATACACAACGTTGTGGTACGCCAGCATTCGCAGGCTAGGGGTCCGAGCAAGCTCCATCAATGACAGGTATAATACTTCGGTTCGCGAGAAAACTGGTGATCCACTTCCAAACCAACGGCCAAGGCCTCCCCCCCACTCTCAACCGCCTATGCCTATCGATGAGTTAGGTAACCTAGAAGATCACCAGGCGAACGACGCTTACGGAAACCGTACTGCCAGTCACTGATCAGCTGGTGCTCCACCAGATACTTGAGGATCCGGCGGTTTATCAAAATCTCCATTATTTTGGAAAGCAAGGAGGTGATGACTATTGGTCTATAGTTGGACGGATCTGCGCGATCGCCTTTTTTAGGGATCGGGTGCACTTATGCTGTCTTCCAAGAGCATGGGACGCCGCCTAATGAGTAGGAGTATTGAAAAAGGCGTGTTAAGACCGGTGCCAACTCCGGCGCACAAATCTTAAGTACAATATGAAGAACTCTGTCAGGCCCGCTCGACTTGTGTATGTCTAGGGAAATAAGTTTTTTTTTTATAATATTTAAGAGGCAAACGAGCAAGACGGGTTACCTGATGATAAGTGATTGACCGCCGCCCACGGTCACTAGCGACGCCAGTGCGTTGCCTACCCTTAAGGTAAGAATATGCTCTTTTCTTGAATAACCCAATGTCGCAGTTGTTGGGGAAGACCGCTGATGGCAACGAATT
>DWLS01002648.1:0-17615 GCA_018246255.1 Pachliopta kotzebuea | reverse complement strand
ACACGGTGTTTAGTTCATAAATTGTCCTAAAAAGATTAACAGTTTTTATACCGGTGTAGGAATTCATGTCATATGTTTTGGTTATCGTTTTCGATTAAGGTTTTCTTTTGTTATAAATAAAAAACTGTCTATTTCAATTACAAGTTTAATGAATCAAAACAAACTTACGTGGAACATCACAATTATGCTTCGCAAAATAAAATTGATGTCGAAAGTATTGTTTTTTCTCGTACATAAATTTGAGTTTGTTTACATAACAACAGATGCCTTAACATTATTACAAAAATTCACTACCTACCAGGAAAGACAAGCAAATATATCAAACGTGGATGAGTTTAAGATTATTACAATGTATACAAATAATTGAAAACTTTTTTAAATTTTTATAACGAAAAAGACCGCTCCAAAAATTTTGTCATTTATTGGTACCATAAATAAAATTAACTGTAACTTGCGTAAAGAAATAAAACATAAAAACCTTAATACAATAAATATACTTCTAGGTGGGATTTTTCATAATTACGTGATTTTTTTAATTTAAATCTAACATGAAATACTAAATTCTAGTTTGTGACGAAATACTGAAAATTGTTGTTCGAAATGTTTAACTACGAAACAATATAATTGATGATGATTTATAGTTTAAAAGTAATTGCTAGGCTTAATTGTAGAGCGCACACTTACATAGTATGCCCATATAAAAATATCATTCATTTATACATATCGTCTGAACACCGCTAAGCATTACAATTTACACTAATATAAATATTTCCTCATGAAACGACTTCAGTTTTTTTTTTGCAATAATTTTAACAAACATAAAGAGAAGAAATGGTTATTTAATTTTAATGTGTCTTGTATAACTACTACTTTGGCAATATTGACAGTGTCGCAAGTTGTGATTAACTGAGAGACGTTAAAAGTATTATAATTCTACACTTAACGAAGGCTAACTAGGAAATAAATATTTATTAACGTTGTAAGCATTAAAACATTAATATCTTATTAATTCTGATTTTTAAACTCTCCTTGCTTAAAACTAAAAATAACAAAATAACTATAATTACGATGGAGGTATTGGGTAAATACGCTTGTTGTACCAAGTTATTACTCAATATTTTGTATTCTTGAATTAAATATCTTTAAAATATTTTACCAATTTGTTAGATCAAAATTTAGTCGTTTAAGTCTTAACTTTAGTAAGAGTTGGCTGGACTATTTTTTTTTGTTAACAAACTTTTTTAATATTCGGTACATTATTCATCTTTCAGATTATAACTATATTTGTTTGTGTGTATCTTTAATATATTGTGTATTGGTAACAGTGACATAATCTTCATTCCTTTCCACGATTTCCACCAACATTAACATTTGTGACTTTCGGGTGTCATGTCGTCGCTCTGCGACTTCCGTAACCTTAGCTATGTACATAATTTATTTACATTCTCCTGTTCAATTTTTTGTCAATAATTTACAGATTGGAATGAAATTATTCAATGGGAATGTTTAGAAAACATAAAAGAAAAATATGTACAAGTCTACCCAATCGAGATACATCATCTTATAACATAAAACAACAGCATTAAGCTTGGATGATAATTACTACAAACTCCAAAGCAACTATTTCAGTTATATACTTTTTTTTAATTATATACAACAAATACTATATTCTAGACTTTTGTAAGTTTAAATTAAAAGTGCAAATATTGGAATGAATAAAGAGGAGGTAATAAACTGGGTTGTTGCTGCATTAGGTTTGCTTCCTAGGCCACCTACCACCGAACGGCTTATATTGTCTTCTTTTGCTGCAGTCGCCTTTACCATACCCTCACTACTATCTCCTAACATATCGCTGCTATCAAGTTCTCCTGAATTTAGCTTTTTCATAGGACTGGCAATGTCGTTTTCTTCGGGCGCAGGTTGAGCAGTTTGTGGTGGTGGTGTTGTTGTGGTGGTAGTTGTCGTTGTTGTGGTAGTCGTAGTGGTCGGTACTAGAGTATTATTTGATACGTAATATATTTCACCATATACTGCTTCCACTTCCACAGTATTTTCAATTCTTTCGCCACGCATTGGCCGCGATCGGAAATCGTTTTCTTTGTAATAAGTAATTAACTTACCAGTATATTGCACATCTTTATTTGTGTAGTTACCTCTAAAAGTAACGTTGCATGCAGTCCCTGGTTCTAGATATTTTTCCAATTTATAAAGTTCTTTCCTTTCTTCTGTGTATGGATTAGCCCACTCAAGTTGTGGTAGTATTGATCCATCGCCAAGTACAATAGTGGTGTTCAAACCAATGGCTATTCCGTGACCGTGGCCCCAGGACAAACTGTAATTATATTTGTACTCTATTTCTGTCGTCACCGTTGCTCCAGTTTCCCCGTCGTTTCGTAAAATACGTTCCTCGAAAACTTGGGGATCGGTTTGTCGAATATGCTCAGTGTCTGGATCCATCTGAACATTTTCTATTTTGTAACTAATAGGTTCTATTTCGATAAGAATCTCTCCACTATTTTCGACTATTTCGTTGTTCTGATCGTCAAAAGTGATCAAATGTCCAATCGTGCTCTCATAATTTATTCTGCCAATAAAGTGTGAATATGTAGTTCCCGCTTTCATACGACCAATGAAAACCGTATCGAGAGAAGATTCGATAGTCACAGCACCACTTGGTTTCGAATGGTATTTGACCCACGATTTCCAAATTAACAATGATGCATTCTCAATATTTTCGAGTACTTCAAAAATTTCGTAGCTCTTAGTTCCGGCAACAGCACAAGATTTATAATCGGGCCTCAACTGCCCCAGAAGCATATCGCCCTCATGACGTGACCGACAGAGGTAAATTGGTCCTGCAACAAAGTTGTCTCTGAGTACTACTTCAAAATTTAGTACATCGATAAATATTTAAGTCACGGCAAATTATTATATGGAAAAAGTTGATATAATTATTATTCTAAAAATTATATATTTATTATCATGATTTAATGATGAAAACTATTTTTAAGAAATGATTTGAGAGCATATTTCTCATTAATCTCAGACACTTGCCTTAAATATAATATATAAGATTGGCGTATTATACCAGAAAAGAATGATATAAATTTTAAAAAGTTAGTTTCAATATTTTTAACATAGAACCTTCTTTCTCGTTTAGATAATATTATACAGAACTAGAAACCATGTATAAAATTTACTAATTTACACATAATTCTATACGAAACTATCACTAATTGATAAAAACTACACGTTATTAGAGAAAGAATATAAAAGGAAATGTAAAGAAAATTATAAAAAGGGATTTAGGAAATAAACATGTTACCTTCAGGGGAATCGGCTCCGCTAACGTAGTTTTCCATTGCCTCTTTTTTCAACGTCGACCATTTAAGTGTGCTCGATGTGACTATTTGCTTCAATTTTGCATTGTAGAGGCCAACTCCAGCATCAGACTGCACGGGCGCAGACAACATGGACAGCAATAACACCATCCACCATCCTCGCGCATAACTTCGTATCTCCTTCATGCTTTGTACCTGTTGGACAATTAAACTAGTTGTTTTATCTTTATTATAACAATATAATACATTTCCAAAACTATTCTTATTTTTTTAAAATATACATGTGTAAAACACCAATTTTTTATATGTACTAAAATATAAAGTATTATTTCCATTGGAATTTCCTATATTTTGTGTCTTATCTTCATCGCCCTCTCTGTAATAAATTCTAAGTTAACTCCGTTGTATTATCTTTTCGAGTACATTAAAAGAGGGTCTCTAGACCTTCATCAGGTTGTATGAAACTAAACTGGAAATTTGTTTTTAAAAGTAAATAAACATAATACGCTATTTATTACATATGAGAACTATTATATTCATTATCTTTCTTAGTAGATTTCATGTTGTGATTTATTTTACAAAAAATCTCTTACGTAGTTAAAGTGACATGGCGCCTGTAGCAATCGATTTAATTGTTTCAATTAAAAACTATACAATTGCATCAATTAATGTTACTATGTACATATACATTATGCAACAGATTGCTAAAACTATTGTCTTGTCTATATTTAACATTCCAATATAAAAACCGATACGATTTATAACAATGATAAATCCAACAAACAAAAATACTTATTTACGTATGTAAATGACAAGTAACAGATTTTTTAATAAGCATCTATTTGAATTTGACCGAGGTTATAACCATGATCACTCCTTTTATACTTCGTCTTAAAATAATCCTGATTGACTGCTTTGAATAATAATTATTTAATATATATAGATTATATGAACGACAATAGTGTAAATATAAAGATGTTGGTGGCTTATATATAGATTAGATTTAATAACTATTTTATTACAATAGCTTTAAAATTTGTTTCGCTTAATAAAGAACGCTTTGTCGTTTCGGTTAATATTTTAGACTAACCTTCAATCTCATGTCTCAAGGGGACGAGTGCAATGACGATAACCAGAATTAGATTTGAGTCTTGGGTAGAACGGAATGTCAATGCTAGATGTCTTTTGATAGTATTATATACAATTGTTTATTTAAAACCTTTATCGAAACACCTTAAAATTAGGTTACAATAGGCGAACTTAATGCCCTACGGATATTTTCAAACACTGAAAAAACTTTTTATATTACTTATACAAAATTTAAGTCGTTTGACTCATAGTTATTTGTGAAGGAACAATAAATCATCGTTAATATTAAAGGAGTATATTAAATTAAAAAAATTCAAGTGGGGATTGACCACGATCTATTTGTCCTCAAAAATCTGGTCGCTTCATCTGTTGTTCCGATTTAACGGCAATATTTCAGTTTAAAAATAATCTCTATTGGCGTCATAAACATCTGGCACGACTACAAAAGGACCATTGTATTTAAAGAGTTAACTTAATAAATAACTTAAACGGACCGTTCATAACGTAACGAGTTAAATAAAGGTTTTTTTTATAATTCGTTACGTCATTCATTAATGTCACGTTGATCTGTCATAGGTTATCTACGTAAGAAGCGGTTTGTCTTCGAGAATAATCGTCGATGTTATTCATTTAAACATCGCAAACTTAATTTGTTTTGTTGATTTTGTTTACGTTTATAACTTTACCATAACACACGGATGTTTATGTATTTAATCTGCGCATTCTTTCCTTTTATGCAATGTGTATAAATATCTCGTTGCAAGTATTGTCAACAGGTTTTATGTATAGCGATCGATATCATGTGTGTTATAAAAAACGTTTGGTAATAAACTTTTTCGGTAGTACCCTTTCCAGTGTATTATAGTTTGAATTTATTAGGTTGCGGTATTAACTCTTGAAAATAAAAATGATATGTAAAAAAATCATTTTAAAAAACAGAAACGTTTATTTTTGTTTAAAATAGTTTTGGGTTTGTTTGTTAGGGAATTATATAAGCAAATACTTCTGTAGTGTGTCTAGTTGATTTCGATTTTCCACCCTTGCGTATTTCTTTCGAAACAATGGGTTCCTCCGGCTCGCACTTGTCTAGCACTCGATGCGACAAGGGGAAACACCACTCTGAACAAAACAAGGACACCTCACGTCTGGGCTTCCACACTTATTGCCATCGCATTGCCTATTCAACTAAAGCAATGCTTTTCGCATGTTTGTGGTGAAACATAAATTGAAAAAAACAGGGGGTGGATTATTTATAATACGTGAAAAGACCATTGTGTCAAAATATACAACCTTTTATATTTATATACCGAATATATACAATAGTAATATGACATCAAATAGTTGATACAGCCGTATGTATTTTTTACCGTAACATTGTTAAGGTAATAAACAATATTAATTCTTCGAGTCGAAGGTTGTTTGAATATATCATGTTATGGGTACTAATTTGCACTGTCCCGTATGCGATTGCGTCATTCTCAACCGTAATGACCATTGCGTAAGTTATAAGTGGAAATTTTTATTAGTTGTTGGTCGCATTATCATCATCAGTCGATAGACGTCCAGTCCCAAACCGATCGGTCATGTAAAAGAACACGACCAATCATACCTAACCACTATTTTGTAAATATTGTAAAATCGTTTCCTTCTTTTCATATAATATAATTTTTCATATATAGTAAAAGAAAAGTTCAAATCTTAGTAACTGCATTTCGTTCGCTAAGTGTTAGTTGAACTGGAGAGGTTTATTTGCACATTGTTATAAACAGACTGGCATTTGACATTTGAAGGGCTTTTCAGAGTCCGATAAGCTATATGGTTAATATAAATTATGCAATGTTTATAAATAGGCTTATGAAAATGACCTTTAAAATTGATTGGCGTATTTTTTTGTGTTCTTATACCTACATATAATGTGTGTTTGTATTTTTTAATTGGTATGTATTGCTACCGATGATTTCTATAGGTTTAACGATAACATAAAGAGACTTAATATATTATTGCAAGAAATCTAATCTAATGCAGTGTAAACATTCTAAGACGAGATATTGAGAAATATTGTCACAAGCAGACATACTGATGAGCAATAGAATTTAAATTTCTTTTGTTGTGTGACAAACATGCGATCCAATTAAAGTTATGGTTGTTATTGTCAAAAATGCCGCATACATATATACTGTGTATAGAGATGTGTAATATAATAAATTTATCTTCCTGTACGATTTCGTCATCAACTACTTCTTTTATCAATACGACCTTTTCATATGCGCAGATTATGTCATCCCATTTAAGTGGCGAAAGCAACGAGCGAAATAAAAATATTCTCTGTTATCTAGATCTTTTAAAATAATTTTAACCGCGAATGATTTTGATGAACTTAAAAAATATTTTATCATTGCTATTAACATAAACTTAGCAATGGTTGCATTGTTCTGATTAATTTATTGACCATAAATGACTGTACATCGTATGTCTGGTAATAGACAATGATATGCAGGTCACACTGGCGCCATTATAAGGGCGCAATGTCTGATGATAACTCGATGCAAATACTATGAATAAGTACATTACAGTACAAGTATAGTCATCTATCACTTTTTGTCCTATCGACGACGTACAGGAACAGGGTTAAGCTTTTAACTGTCTTGTATTTCTTTAACGTCAGCATTACTACATCCTTCTAATACTTAATCTGTCGTTAGCGAGCAACTTTATATGTCACTACTTAAATTAAAGACGCTATTTTTAACAAGTTTATAAGTTTTATACTCACTATACTTTCTCACCGTATTATTACAAGCAAAACTATTATTAGTCGTAAATGAAAGTAAATTCCTATAAATTTTTGTCTAATAATTTTAAGAATAACATACCGCTATTTTGTATTGTCTTTAGGATGTATTGAACACATATTTATTCCACATATTGTAATTTTTTTCATCTACATATTTTATTTAAATGTCTGTCATGCAGTAGAAGGTGATATATTTCAGCCATCTACAGATGGGACTTCTTTTCGATTTTCCAATACTGTTTCTTGAAGGCATAATTCCCAGAAAACTTGCATCAGCAAGAAGTTTTCTCCAGTTGATCGCCCAACTTCATTTTGAAAGAGGCACTCTGTGCCGATGATATATGCTTTATGTAATATAGTTATTTTAACTTTTACTTCTCTTTGATTAATATATTTTGTAATGACTTTAATAAAGGATGTATTGAGTTTAATTAAAAATTCTTTAATTCAAATTAGTTAAAATATATTGACGTATGCACTTAAGTATAACTCATGAACGTAATAACACTTGACCCCAGTTAACTTCGCATTATGTTTGTATCAATGACCCAAATCTTAAATCTGAACATGCTTTTAACATTTTCAAGGTACATCTGACAACAAGTTGGGTAATACGCCTATTAGGGAAATAGTCATCTGTAATCTTTAGTCATAGACATCTAGCAGTCAGCAGTGGATTGTCGCAAGCTGTTGTTGTTGATGATGAACCTTGGTCATGAAATTTTTTAATTAATAGAATCTTATATAATATCTCTATTCCTTCTGCCTTGTCGGTATCACTCTTGACAGTGGTCATGGTCATCACTTCAAGTGTTTGTGGTATACTTATCTCTATTACCATATGTTTGTTTTTACTATTAACTAATTTCAAAATGTCAAAAAAAGTCTAGTACATTTCTAATTTCCAGCTATATTACAACCTTGATACGAAGTACCACCTTTGGTGATTAAAACTAGAACACTAAGTTTATTAGTCGGACATTTGTAAAACCATTGTAGCTAATCTAATAATAGCAAACATTAAAAAAATCTATAAAGTAAAAGTCGCGATAGCCCAGTGGTTTGAACGCAAGCCTTCCATTCAGAAGGTACCGGGTTCAAATCCGGCCTGTACTTTTGAATTTTTAAATTTATAAGCAGTTAGTATTGACACCAAGCAATATCACGTGTTTTAAGCCATGTATCTAATTGCGTGGGTATAAACCTTAAGAAAAAGTTTTATAAGTAATGTTACAAAAAGTAAAATAAACTATTTACAAATTTGTAATTTTATTATGATCATGTGATACTGATAATATACATAATTGCATACTTATGACAATTTGTACTGGAAAATGCTATATGACAATTGACTTGTGTCTTCATGTCTTTAGAGGACGGTATGGCACAACTTGTATGTAATACAAACACAGGAAATTTTAATAGTATTTGATCCTTTATGAATAGGGAATGTAGAGCGGCGGAGGTCAGGCGTGAAGAGAAGGCTGCCCGAGAGGCAATTATCGTGTAATGGCTTTGTTATCGAACGCCTTCACATCTTGATTGGTAATGAAACAACATGGTGTTCCACTTCTCTATACTTTCTCTATACCGTTGTACTACGCGTCACGTTCAATATTTTCACAACAAAATCAACTCATTACTACATAATGGACGTATCGTAACAAGATCTAGGAGTTTCATTAAATCATAGATTTGAAGATGGACTATTGTTTATAGAGAATATATATCAAATATAAGAGATACTTAGTGATCTTTTAAGTTTTGAGTTAGAACAAAAGTACGTGGCTTTTAATGATAGTTTTGATTAAAGACATTTATCAAGTTTCTGGTAAAGGAAAGGAAGGAGCAATAAGAACATCCGTTATGAAACCCGTAGTTTATAACTCTAAGTCTATACTCTCTAACAATGCATTCGGTCGATCTATAGCACGTTTGTAATTTTTTTGCGGTATAGTAAATTGCTTTCCCGGGCGCCTTCGCCTCCGGTGTACCGGTGGCTAACTGTTCATAAATTATTTTGTAGAGCTCTTGAGCTTTTAGTTTTATTTTATCGGTTTCCAAACATTTTACATTATTACCTTTGCTCTGGATTTAATAATTGATTCGTTTCTGCTAAATTTTAGCAAATTCCATGTAAACGAATGCGATAGTCGGTTACATTTCAATAATAAAAAATTACGAATTTTAACCGAAACTAGCTTGCAACTTGATATTGTAGATTACTTAAGAATATACATTTAATATATTTTTTCCTGATAAAATCTTCAAAACCATTTGAAATTTGTCTTTATTTAAAGCAAAGATATATATTAATACTTTTCTACATTAGGTATTTATAAAAGTGTGAATCGATTATTATCAGTGATTGGTGGTTGATGGTGACATGGCCTAAGTCACGGGTTGCTGCGCACGCGCACTGGCGCATGAACCAGCTGATACTGTGGGAATAACATGTGTGTATTTTATTTGCTGTACGAGTATTTACCTGTTGTGAAACCTTGTGCTTTATGATTCTTTGAAACATTTTTATAAATTGCCTGGTATATACGGTATAACTGTAACTACATTATACTATGGTACATAGAAATTAATATATAACGCTGTGTCAAGGAAATATTTTGTCTCTCAAATAAAAAGCTGTTACATATTGCGTATATAAAATAGAGAACTGACAACACGCTTAACCGGAATCGATTCAACCATCATCAAATGGTAATATTTAGGTTCAAGGATAAAGTATTTGAAGTTTAACAGACGGTATGATAACTAACCGTATATTCGTAATCACGTAATATCCTCAAGGCGAAAGGATGCGGGTTTGTTCAGTAACTTACCGGGTTTAAGAGAGGATGTGAAAAAAATATTGCTTGTATATTATACATATTTATCTTCTTTAGAAAAATACTCTGTTTTGGTGTAACTTACTTTAACGTATTTCAAAGATTGTATTTATTTTTTATTAAAATCTATCTATTAAAATCTAAAATCTTTAAATAAAAACTGCGTGAATAATACTAAATATTTTTATTAAAATCCGTCATATATTTTTAAAATCCTATAGATTTCACGGTCAGTTTTTATATCTTTATATTAATAACAGCCATTAGTTTTCAATGAAAAAAAGACGGCAAGTTTTAACCGTGACCTGGGTCATCGCAAGAATTATAAACCTATTAATTACGTGTACCGTGTCAAGCGTTGGTAGCGAAAACCGGGTATTTAGTTAAACCGTATAGTAACATTAATTGACTGTCTGCGACTAGAACAAGTCACCTGCAGTCATCACGCAACTACTGCCCCACATACTGTTAAAATATTAATCCATTACGGTAATTAAACTAAAACCGAATGTTCTAATGTAATCAAAAACTACTATTTCATTTAAGTGTATAAAGGTAACCTAAATGAAATATGCGAAAATAATTTGGGTCAATAATTTAGAATGTCATCGTAGCTGCTAAATATATTCAAATTTGTTATTTTTCCCGGATGTGTGTTTATTTTTTTTTTTTATTTGACGAGGCGACGTGACAAGCAAAACGATCGCTTAATGGTATGTAATACGGTCTCCCGAAACAACGCGGTGCTAGTAATGATAATATGTATACACAGCATAATATTGCTCTCTCCGCCTTGAGACTAGGTGTTAAGTCTCGTTACCCCCAGTAATTTCACTAGCATACAACGTCTTTCAAACTTACCTTAGACAGTCTTGATAAAGATATAAAAATGTGTCTTCGTGTTTCTTAATAATGCCCGAATTGGTTGATAATATTTTCTTAATAATATTTAAACCTACTTCTTGTGCCTTTAAATATTTTGTAGTACATAACAATCGATTATGCATATACCGCTGCACTCTCATATGTGTGTTAAAGCATTCATAAAATGTGAAAAAGTAACGTTACCTGTAATTAGTACAATACTGCTACATTCAGCATCACTCGCAGTGCATGACGCTGTTGACAGATTCGCAGAATAAAAACATTGAAAAGCATTTCAACGTCAAAACTCCGTGAATCCGCAACATTATTACTTTAAAATTCACTATTACATTGTTTCATTTATTCATACTAACCGAGTTGCCGCTATACGTCAACGACCACAATCCGATTATAATAAATAGGTTCCGTTCACCGGAGACAAAGTGATGCTGTAAATCAAGCGGGGGGACTAATTAACTATTGAAACGGATTGGAGATACCAGCACCATCGCACCTGCGGTAATCACCACGCATCTCTGGACTACTTGTGAAGGCAGCAATTTGCACTTAGCTAAATTACACATCCAATGATTTATTTGCATAGCCATTCATTATTAACACGATACTTAAGCGTGCGTATTAAGTTGTGAGGAAGTAATAAATTACGTATGTATGTAAAGCCATAACCGATAAACTGTCCCTGGCCTATGGACTATTAAACACTCTTTTTAAACTCAACAAATAGTTGTCGAGTTTAGCGTTTTAGGTATAGACCTGATATGATATTAACATATTTGTTAATTATCAAATCGGGAAATACAATCTGTTGGGCAAAGAGTCTTGGAGGAAATTAAAGAACGTTTCCTGCTAAATGTGTGCGCATGGGCATGTTACTATGCGCGAAGTCTAAAAGCCAGTTTTAAAGTATTGCCCATTGTCCGTAATTTGATGCCTTCTGTAAAAAGTTGGAGACATGCGCGACTCCTTTTCGAGAAGCAAAGCTTTTTCTGGTCTGTAATAAATATTAAATAAATTTTCCACTCGTTATCCGACTTCCGCCTCTTTCTCTTTTTGTTTTCTTTCGCGAAATCGTTTACCATTGAAGTTTACGCTATGGATATTTTTTAATACTTAAATACCTTTATATGCCTTACTCAGGCATACCAAACCATACAGTGCTCAAAGAAGGAATGATTGTCTTGATAGAAAAGAAGATTGTCTTGATAATTTAATGAGAAGTGAACATCTTCAATTGTATCCAATTGATTGTCCAATAAGGTGAGCGACAAAACAGCTACGGGTGGCAAAATTTAAAGTCTCAGTTATTTTCAAGTTTAACTTTTTTGTTATTATCAAATGTAAATGACAATGTGAAGTTATTGAATAGAAATAAACGTGTACCAAATATAGTTACTGTGATAAAGAATTGTTGACGATTTAAATTGGTCCGTCAAAATTTTACTTTGTGTCGATGTTTATCTGAAATTCAGATTACAGTCGTCAGCGCTATGAGGCCGCGTTGAATAAATTACTCATTCATATAATGTCCTGTAGCTTTGCGTACATGTATCACCGGTGAATATTCGATGCGTCACAAGCTATTACATAATGGAAATGCACATAAGGCGGATGCCGGAATGGAGGATGGCAATCTGCTCCCCACGATTTGCGCGACAACGAGCCGCAAGGTCGCCGTCTGATTGCTGATAATAATGGCAGTTATGATACACCGGCACAGTGGCCTACTTCAAGAGCGTTATTATAATCTCTCTCTCTCGTTTTTATAATTCAAACTCTGATGGTACCACCGTAACCCCTATTGCTGCCGTCAAACAGTACTGTGCAACCATTACCGTATTCCGGTTTGAAGGGCGATGTAGCTAGTGAAGTTACTAGGATAACGAGACTTAACACCTTATGTCTCAATGTGACGAGCGTATTATTATTCTGTGTATACCATTTTAACCAGAGCCGTGTTGTAATGGGAAGCTAGAATTTACCATTGGGTGAACATTTTGCTCGTCTCGTCCCCTCGTCGAATGAATAAAAGTATTAACGAATAAGATTCATTAATTATATATCTATATGTGTTATATTCTTTACGATTTTAATAGTATTTCCAAAGACTTTAAAATTATAAAAGATTTATATGAAAGTAATGATTAGCATAGAAGAGAACTAGCGTAAAACATCTTGCACTACATGTGTACATTCCAATTGTACAAGTGCTCTGCATACAGCGGCATTTTCCAATGTAGTTTTCTTCCGTAATTTGACGACAATTCATCCCGTCTCTTTAACAGGATGATAGTGGGTATACGCTTTGGAACCGGTTGCGAAACGTTTCTATTTTAAGAGCAATGACGACATTAACGTGGAATTCCATTGAATAACGACAATATTCTCGTTTTTTATCAACGTCTCGATTTCCTGTTATATAGATGCCAATAAAGTAGTAATTTGTTAATATTTTTCTATAGAATTGATGATCGAAAGAATATGACTTACACCATCCAAAAATTCTTACAATGATATCACGAGAATTATTTGAAAATAATTATTTTAGCACAAATTTTATTTACTATTTCTTTTTCCAGAAAAAGTGACTAAATATTTGGCTAATAAGTGCTTCAATTAAGACGTCTGCTATTCTTGGACAATGTAACTAGTTAAATGACAGAGCAGCTGTCTAATCATCTTTTTTCTTTTACATATTTGATTTAGTCATTTAATAATTTCCGTTTCTTTATTGAAACAATAATGTCTGTATTTGCTAAGTAACCTAGAAATTGGGTATAATAAGAGTAAATTCATTTAACGTTTTTTTTCTGAATTTGTATATCGTACAATATTTGTTTCTGATTTTACTTCTATAGTTTAGTCTATGTAAAATTACAGTACAGTAATAAAACTCAGTTACGATAATGAGTATACGTTTTAGATTATTATCAACGCTTGTTATCAACTTTACATTAATAATAAGTAAAGGAATTTTTCGATCAAAAAAATTAATAATATGTACTGTTAAATAGTAACATAATAAGTATCATAAGATCATTTCTGATGTTTACATCTATACAGTTTTTGTTTGTTTGAACGGGTTAATATATCTTTCTTTATTTAATTTGATATATAAAATAATATATTTTTAAACACTTTTTGCCGGTGTAGGCTTATTAAAGAATTTAGTACAGAGTTTACATAGCGTAAAGTTGTCCTTCGCCACGGCTTGAGGCTTACTGTAGCAGATTGCTACAATATAAACTAGAAATAAGATATGGCAGTCTTTGTCTGTTCACAGCTCAAGTATTTACTGCACTTACGACCTAGTTATTCAAGATGCTTGCGAGTACCGCATTTACTCTCGTTTTTTTATACAATCTTTTATTTAGGTATAGAGGATTTTTTATCCACTTAGTGGAGTATAATTTTACTATTAACTAAAGTCTTTCTTTATCTTTGTCGCAAGGTAAGATGTCTAATGGTATAGGCTGTGATTGGCGTAAATTGAATCAAATTGTGTTTGAACATCATCTTGGTAAATGTCTATTTAAACAGACTTCACTAATCATAGTATTAGATTAAAGAATATAGGTAATTTTCTATATATATTAAGAATTCGTATCTAATTAGCATAATTTTCAATCGATCCGCCAATTACTTTTACTTTTGGATTCGCCGACGGACGGAAGTTGGTATCATTGCCAATCTACGGTTCATTACTCAATTGAATATTAACTTGCTCTGTTTCAACTTAAGTCACGATTGTCTACTCTCTCTTTCTCTTGCAAATTGACATTATTATGAATAAACAAAAATACTACAACTACCTTCGAGGTCAACATTCTTGAGATTATCTTCTTATTAGAGGTTACTGTGTTGGACTAAAAATTCTTTTATCTCGTTTGTTTTATGTTTTTAAAGAACAAGGACAAGTATTGTTAAAAATATAAAATAATTACTAAAAACGTTTTTCAGTAGCCGAAAAATTTATTTCGCCAGGACATAGGTTGCTTAAAATGGTATCTTTAAATCGTACCAAACACGATGTGCGGTTGCATAGTCACCTAACAGAATTGTTTAGTAAACCACAAACTCGAACATGGACCGGGATTTCCAATAACGATAGGGGAATCTGATGGATAAACACAATTGCCATATTGACAGGGATCAAATAGCTCAGAGGCAGGGTATCTGCATGGGGTGGAAATAGCTGTACTGGAAATTTGTTCAATGCAGTATAATATATACACAGTTACAATGATGCATTTATAATAATGAGTTAATAATAATTTTTATTTACTTTATTGTTCCAAATTTCTCTTAACTCAGATTAAACCTAACATTACATTTTAATCGTCATATAAAATTCTCTTCATCAATCCACAACTGTTTACTACTTACTATTGATGAGAGTAGGAATTTTTTTTGGGGTCGTTTTTACAATTTTATACAATATACACGAATTGTATTGTACGGAAGGTAAATTGGATGATATAATTTATACATACAAAAACACCCTATTCTACCGTATATTATGAGATAATATGAGAATGTCCCCCACACATGTTCTAAATCGTCCGGTCAAATTCCGCTATCTCTTTGTAGCGATCAGTTACTGTAAAAAGAGACGTTAATTTAGATAAAAAAAAATAGTTAGAAATTGTACTCGTAAAACTCATTTACCACATTTGTCTGACACTTTATCTTCATCACGTATGTATTTTTTTCGTTGTTAGTATTGACAATTGAGAAAAACTTAAAAATTTATTTAGTACGAGTATCAGAAATTTTATATGAAAACAGTATACGAATTTTGCAATGAAGGAGGGGGAAGAAAACGACGTAGTTTCCTCTGTTTCCATGGTTACGCCCCGCACATGTCTCGTAGGTTTTGCAGTGTTTTCACATTAGTGAACCCACTTCAATTCGAAACTGTAAAGGCTGATGGATTGAGTTCTATTGCGATTGTTTCTATTCTATTGAATGTAATAGATTAAGTGAATTTTACCAAAGTATATATTAACTCTGTTATGTACAGTTATTGCTTTAAAACTAACTTTTTACCTTCCCTGGAGATGTTTTATATTGACGAGAGATTTCGTCAGTAATTTATAGAAGCGCGTCATGGCGGTTAGGGTGCGATTGTGGAACCGCTCCCTGTTCTTAATTGCATTTTATTTATTCAGCACTATAGTACTTTCGAACGTTCGCAAAACATACCCAAGGGGAGCTTTGTCCCCGGCTGCTCATTAGTTTATGTAGTAGTCCCATCCAAATACCGACAAATTAAGACATCACCCGCAATAATCGTTTTCATCTGCATGCCGTCACACCAACCTCAAATACAGTTTTAAAATTTAGTTCAATTGAGTTAATAATACTATACGTTTTAATAAGAGAAATTTTAACATTATCACAATTATTGCCGTTATTATTTAGTTTACAATATTATAGTAAATAGATCAATGGAAAGATACAGACATGCAAGACGGAGAAGTCAATGTCCCATGGCAACATTACAACACGTTTCTAAAAATATTATTCCATTAAAAGCATAATTGGTTCAATTGTCAAGTCGATTCAAACAGCTCTCTTCGCTCTTTATCCCTGCTGGGCTAACACTAACAAAACTTGACTTGTTTTGGTATTTGTTTTAATTATTCTTTGTAATATCGTTTTTCGTTTAATATAATGAACAATTCCAAGTCTTCAGGGAAGACGGTTTGTTGGTTCTACCTGGCCAGCTATAAAAACTCCACTCCCTCTTTGCCAAAGCAATCGATACGGGGTACCCTACATTAGAAATTTATAACCGACAGGATTCTGGGAACGACGTTGTACAGGAAAATGGAAATGTACGCCTGTGCATTTCCGTCTCTGTGGAAATTGTTAATCCGGTTTGATTTAAATTATAAAAAAAATCTTTATTGAGTTTTTCAGTAATTTTCTGGTGATTACTACGTACTTGTACTCATCTTTTGTGTTGTTACTTAAGCTGATCATTTGGGTGTTATGATATTTAGGTTACTTATAAGAAATGTATGTAGTTTTATGTATCTATAAATGATTGGTATTAAAAAGCTTCTCTATATATTGCTAAGGTTGCATTCGTATGGCCGCTTCTGGAGTGCTAGTTAATCACAGCCGAGTTACTTTACTCTCTAAACAAAGTTATACTTTTCACTAATTAAGTTTCTGACACAACTTGAGAATGATGTCATATGAACAAATCAACAAAAAAAAATTAATACATTTTTGATGAGATAATATACAAATGCTAACTAAAAAATCTATTGCTCTCAACTATATATACATTACGAACAGGATACGAACTTCACACAATAAAATTGGTACATGCATATATTTTATTATTAAATTGATTTTTATTATATGCAATTTATTATAACTTATCACGATATGGCGGTACACCATATAAACTTCTATATCATACAACCATCACGTCAATAATTGGTCCGTATATCCAATTACATAATTAACTAGTAGGACATTACTTGTGGGTTTAAACAGTCTTTTTAACACTGACTAAATTTATTTTTTTTATGTAGAAAAATAGTTATATTTGTTTATTTATTATTATTATTTATTATTAATACTTTCGTTTTTTTTTTTTTTTTACAAACAAATGCTATAACGCCGCTAAACCTTATGGGTTTGTCTCGG